>OY855904.1:3522700-3550200 GCA_963693305.1 Meandrina meandrites
ATTGTTGAGTTCCCCCCTTCATGTAACGCTTTAAACCGACCGCTGGTAATTAATCTATCGTTGTCCACGTGATGAGGGTACGTGATTAGAGTTCACGTGATAGTATTTCTGGGGTGATGACTTCCAGATGTTCAATGATAGGTATGAACTGTAGTCATTTTTTTTTCTCGGTTCCAGGTAATGGCGGACAGGCTATGGCTAAGAAAGATAGTAGACACAACGTGAACCGAGTTAGTGTGCAAAGGGGGCCTCTTGTAAGCGACAATATTTTGTCCACCATATCTTGAAGAAAGAAAACCTGGACCACCCTCCTAGGTACGGATATGTTCGGTATCGCTTCTCGGCCTTTTGGCTAAGATCAGAAGGTTTTTTTGCGATCGGTCAATACTTTTGACTGTTTTCTTTAAAATGTCTCAAAAAGGAGATCAGAGTTCTATGGAAATTGGTACTTGTGCTTCGGAAACCGTGTTAGTCGTCTACAACGATCCAGATCCGTCCCAAAATGTTGCTGATCCATCTCAAAATGAGAGCCAAGAGTCTCCCACATGGTCGGAATCGCCGGATCCTGAGGGAATTACTTCAGCCGTGCCACTCCCTGATGCGTTGAAACACCTCTATAGGAATGGTTTACGCTTTAAGAAAACACCCGAGTTTATTTGGAATCGTGAAACCGAGCAGCCTAAATTAGTCAAAAGTTGTTCAGTGTATTTCTCGGTCGACTCAATTTGCACAAGTCAAGAGATTCTTGAGGCGTTCGACAAAGCGGGCATCGACATCGATGAAATAAGCTCAATTCAAAGGAAAGCGTCGAATAAATCATGGGTGGTAACTTTTGACTCTGCAGTTACCAAAGAAGACGCGCTTGAAGTAGCAACAATCGAAATTGGCGGTGTGCCTGTGTTTCTGGGCGATTGTGAGAACCGTGTAGTCCTCGTTAAAATGTACGAAGCGCCGGCTGAATTGCCTGATACAGCACTAATTGGTCGTTTGTCATATTACGGGCGTGTGCTAAGTTTTCGCCGCGACCGGATTGCTGAGTCTATTGATAGCGGAGTGCGAACGGCTCGCATGCGGTTACATCGGCCTATCCCTTCGACTATCAACCTTGCCGGCGAGTTTATTCGAGTATGGTATCCAACGCAGCCCAAAACCTGCCGAAATTGTGGTTCTGACGAGCACATGGTTAAGGACTGTGACTCAATGCGCTGCTTCAATTGCGAACAATCTGGTCATCATTCGCGAGATTGCGAGTTGCCTGTTTTGTGTACTCTTTGCAAAGATGCTGACCATGATTTAAACAATTGTCCCTTTGTTTTATACAGCGCAAATATTGATGCTTCTACTGATGGATCAGCTACCAAGCGACAGGATCTTGTTAAGGAGCAGCGGAAAAATCGCCAGGAGAGGAAAGAACAGGCAAAGCAAGCCACGAAGGAAAACATCACTCGTGTCTCCGCAGACAAATCCAAGGATAGCGCCAGCGCCAGATCACATCAGCATTCCAATCAATCTGAGAAATCAACGGAACCATCTAATGAACGCCAGCACAGGAGAGGAGATGAGAGTAGGAGAGAGGGTGGAAGTCGCAGAGAAGATCGAGAGAGAAGGGAAGATCGGAGAGAGGAACGAGAGAGAAGTAGGCATTCGGAACGACGAGATCGGGATCGGGAAGAGGACAGAAGAGAGCGCCGGGAAAGAGAAGAGTTCGAGGAGTGGAGAGCATCCAGGAGACGGGAAGAGGAGAGATTTGAACGTGACCATTACCATCGGCGAGATTTTGACCGGGACCGATCGTCCAGAAGAGATTACAGGTCAGACGAAGACGATGATCACGGCTGGCAGACCGTTTCGCGCCGTAAGCGTAAATATTAACTTAAATGACTACTAGGCTCAAAATTGTTTCGATCAACATAAGAGGATTTACAAAAGCCAGTCTGATTGTGCAGGAAATTAAACTTCTAGGTTGTGACATAGCCTTTTTACAGGAAACTCACGTTTCCACAAAACGGCAAGCTGAGAAATTTGAGCGATTTTGGGACGGGAAATGTTTTTGGTCTTTCGGCGTTGGTAAATCTGCTGGTGTCGCTGTTGTTTTTTCGCCTAATTTTGCCGGTAAAATTATTCGCTTTTTAACTGACTCTGACGGTCGAATTTTGAGCCTTTTAGTCCAACTTAATAATCTTAAATTTAATTTAGTTAATGTTTATTTCCCTAACTCTGTTTCCTCTCGTAAAAGTTTGTTTTCTTGTTTGCATGATTATTTTCTTTCGCAAGGCGAACTCATTATTGGCGGTGATTTTAATTGCATTGACAACACTCTTGACAAATTGAATTGTTCTGTTATCCTCGCTTCTGACAAAAAATCTCTTTGTTCTCTTATGTGCGACTTTTCCCTTGTGGACATCTGGCGAAAGCGAAATCCGCGGGAAGTTTTGTTTACCTGGTCAAATAGCGATCACACACAAGCATCTAGAATCGATCGGTTTCTCATCTCTAAATCGTTAGTCTCTAATGTTTTATCTAGTGAGGTTCTCCCTTGTGTACTGTCTGATCACGACTTTGTTCAGTTGGAGATTTCAATCGGGAATTTCTCGAATCGTAGAGCTCGCGTTTGGCGTTTTAACGTTTCTTTATTATCTGACACTGATTTTAAACGTGTTTTATCTCGCGCCATTCTCGATTTTAAAGCTAAGATTCCTAATTTTAGTTCTCTTCGGGGTTGGTGGGATCAGCTCAAAGTCGAAATTCGTAATGTTTGTATTAAGTTTTCTTCCCGTAATCGTAAGTCTGTTAATCGCGAAAGAATTTCTCTTACTAAACAACTTATTCGTGCTAAAAACATTTTGCATGTTGATCGGTCTGGTGACGCGTCGGTTGTTAACAATTTAGAGTGTCAATTGTCAAGTCTGATTTCTAAAGAAGCCGAAGGTGCGAAAATAAGATCTCGCGCGCAGTGGTTTGAGGAGGGTGAAAAACCGACTCGCTACTTTTTTCGACTTGAACAGAAACGCGCTGAGAGCAATACTTTCTGCAGTCTAATGGATGATCACGGCGTAGAAAAATCCTCGCAAGAAGATTTGGAAAATATTTTGGTCCGGTTTTATCAAGCTTTGTTTTCTAAAGATGTGTTGGATATGCAAATTCAAACTGAAATTATTGATGATCTTGAGCTTTCTCTTACGGATTATGAGCGCGAAATGTGTGAAGGAATTTTCACAATAGATGAATTGCATGCCGCTTTGAAGGGCCTTCAGACCGGTAAAACACCTGGTTCTGATGGCCTTTCAACAGAATTTTATTTAGCCTTTTGGGATGATCTTGGTGATTCTCTCCTCTCTGTTTTGAACGAAGGATTTGAAGCTGGTTCTCTCGCATCGAGTCAATACGAAGGCCTTCTTAGACTGATTTATAAAAAGGATGATAGGCGTCTCCCGAAAAATTGGCGTCCGATTTCTTTGTTGAACACTGATTACAAATTAGCGTCCAAGGTTATCACAGAGCGTTTAAAAAAAGTAATGAGTTCCATTGTTCACCAAGATCAAACGTGCGGTGTAGTTGGCCGTTCAATTTTTTCGAACCTGCATTTAATTCGCGACGCGTTGGATATGATTAATAAGACCAATGAACCTGCGATTCTCGTTTCTCTAGATCAAGAGAAAGCTTTTGATCGTGTTGATCATGATTTTATGTTGCGTGTGTTGGTCAAATTTGGTTTCGGTCCGAACTTTTGTCGTTGGGTGAAAATATTTTATGCTAATGCCTTTTCTCGTATATTGATTAATGGTGCGCTTTCTTGCCCTGTTTACCTCCAAAGAGGTGTTAGACAAGGCTGCCCGTTATCGCCTTTGCTATATGTCCTTGTCTCTGAAGTGTTGTCAAATCAGATCCGGAAGAATAGACAAATCGAAGGCTTTCTGCTCCCCGGAGCTGGAGGCCTTCGTTTTACGATCTCGCAGTATGCCGATGACGCGACTAGTATTTTAAAATCGGAAAAATCTCTCTGTCACCTCTTGCGTGTTGTCCACAAATACGAATTGGGTTCAGGCGCCAAGTTAAATACAACTAAGTCAGAAGCTATGTGGCTCGGCCGCTGGCGTACCAACGGGGACTCCCCCTTCGGACTTAAGTGGGTGAATAAGATGCGAATTTTGGGAGTTTTCTTTTCGAATGGACTTGTTTGTGTTGATGATGACAATTGGCGGGAAAAGCTTAATAAGCTTAGCTCAGTCTTAGGCCTTTGGAAACAGAGAGATCTTTCTTTTATCGGGCGTGCAATGATAGTGAATGTTTTAGGTGCTAGTCGCTTGTGGCACGTAGCGAAAGTTATCCCTCCGCCCTCTTGGGTTCACGATAATTTTAAATCAATTGTTTGGCCTTTTGTCTGGAAGAGCAAAATGGAATGCGTTAGTCGCGAACGATGCTGCGCCCCCCTCGAGTCTGGTGGGCTCAACATTGTTGACTTTAGAACTAAATGCGAAAGTTTACGCCTGTCGAACTTCTTAGATTTGAGAGATAATTTTGGCTCTTCCAAGTGGCATTACCTTGCCCGTTATTTTTTAGGTAATAAGTTAACTGTTCTTGATAATCGTTTCTGTTTTCCGACCAATTTATGTCCGTCGTCTATCTCTCTCACGAATTACTATCGTAAGTGTCTGGACAGTTTTCATGAGTTGCACAACAGGTTTGATAAGTTGCCTGATGATCTATCTTGTAAGAATTTGTATAAATTGCTTCTTGTTTGCCCCGGTGTCGCGCCCAGGTGCGCCGGTTTCTGGGGGGCCGTAGTCGGTCGCCCCATTAATCGGTGGGCCTGGGTGTGGCGTAAATCTCGACTTAAGCTGATTGAGAATAAGAAAAATGATTTAGTCTGGCTCTTGATCCATAGAGCGATTCGAATACGTTATGCACTTATGTCTTGGGGCTACATCAATTCTGATAAATGTGCGGTATGTAATCGATCCGAAACAATCGAACACTGTTTTTTGAAATGTCCCAGAATAGTTAAAGTTTGGGATCATTTCTCCCCTCTTATTAGTACTTTTCTTGAATCTCCTTTTTCTGTTTCTCCTAAGTCTGTCTATTATCCCTTTTCTTTTATTGAATCTTCTACTGGTGTCAGTCTATCTCGTTACCTAATAGCTACGATTTTGTATTGGTGTTGGTTTGCCCGTAACCGCGCAACTTTCCACAACTCGAATTTAAATCATGACAAGATTATTCAGTTGATTAAAAATGATATCCAAATTAGAATTCGCGGCGATCGGTTAGACAGCATTCGAAATTTCTGGTCTTTTAAAGATGTCCTCTGTACCATAGATACGGGCAACGAAGTTACCTTTTTCCCGCCTTAATTGTAAATAGTTGTAAATAGCCTTGATGAACATTGTAAATAGTCACGAACATTTTTATTTGATTTAATTAGTATTAGTCACATTAGCACAAATATTAAGTTGATTTCTAGCGCGCATTGTTAAACTGTAAATAGTCGCGAGCACCGTAATTTGTATTAGAATTTAATTGGCATTTGTATATAGTTGATTGTTAACGCGCATTGTTAAACTGTAAATAGTCGCGAGCAACGTAATTTGAATCAGAATTATTTAGTATTTGTCACATAGATTTACTATATAGTTGTTTGTTAACGCGCATTGTTAAGCTGTAAATAGTCGTGAGCACCGTAATTTGAATTAGAATTAATTAGTATTTGTCACATAGATTTAGTATATAGTTGATCTTTAACGCGCATTGTTAAACTGTAAATAGTCGCGAGCACCGTAATTTGGATTAATTAGCATTTACTCTATAGTTTATTCTTAGCGCGCATTGCCAAACTGTAAATAGTCGCGAACACTGTAATTTGTATTAGATTTAATTTGATTTGTATATGTAGACACATTGAGCACATTGAACACTATAAACAGTAATTAGAATTAGCATCAGCACAAACATTGTACCATAAGTATTAGAGGAGCCCTTTGGTTATCCTGGATCATTAAATAAACTTTTTATATTTTTAAAAAAAAAAAATCTGTTCTTATCAGCTTAATATCTGATACGCTGCTCATTGAGCAGCTCATATATTAAACTGATTTTTGGAACTGGGCTGTGGAAAAGAGGCTTGCCTCGTCCCAGCCACGGGTTGCCTCGGTATAGCACTACCTCCGAGTGCGGCCCACTTCCCTTCGGGGAAGAAACCTTCATTCAATAAAAAGAAAAAAAAAACATTGCTCTAACCGTATTGTGTGTTTGATTTCCACAAACAGAGGCCATTACACGGCAAGTGAAAGGATCGCTTGAGATCGTCGTGGCGTGAACCAGTAGGAACAGAGCCCGCAAAGCACTACCATATGGATTTAAAGGTAAGAGAGGGTTTTCCGGTGCCGACCCCGCGCCAAGATTTTTCATACTTACCTGACGCGGGAGGTACTGTGATCAAGGAGGCAGTCCTCTCAAGGCGAGGCCCTTTCATTGCACTTCGATCGGGTTGACCCTTGCGATTACCCCAAATGTGGGTAACTCGAGCGTATAATTTCTGGTAGTGGGGGCCTGCGTTCGCGCTCGCCCCCGAAAAAGTGTGGTGATTGAGTTGGCCAAAAAAGAGTCGGTTTGTAAATGTCACGCGACTGTTTTGTTTCTCAGTTCCTGGCGCGGCGACTGGGCACGTGTTGAGAGATCTGTGAGCCAGCGAGCTAGCCAGAAGACGAAGCAAGGAATTTGCCGGTACGAAAGGTAAGCGTTTTCTGTGTTCTTGAGCTTGCTTGTGAATTTGCTTTCCTACGTGTTCGGCTGTAACTGCAATGATGTCTTTCGAATTTTATACTTTGAACAGTTTGCTGCCGCCCCGGACGTCCGCACGTACGTGGTTTATTTATCGTTCGCTGGATCGATCGGTCATTCGCTCAACGACAAGCATGCTGTTGCAAGCAGAAAAAGAAGCAGACAGAAGAAGAGTGGTATTGGAAGATTTTTTATCTAACCGTGAGTTGTTTTGCACATAATTACGTTTGTTTGACAGCGAAGTTTGCCTGCTTTAAGTCGACTTTCCTTGGAGTTAAATCCAAAATGTTCACGTTTTGCCGCGATAATTTATTCGATTTCCTGATGATAATATTCTCTGTGGAGTTTGTTGTGCTTTGTTTCGAAGTGCGATGTTTTTTCTTCGTGTTTGCGTGGTTTTGGCTGGGTTTACTTGCTTGAAAAGTGCTCTGGGAGCGTGATTATTTTAGGCTTCGATTTATTTGATGTCACACAAGTCAATTTGATGTCACAAACAACTGCTCGCGACAACGTTGAGCGCGCGCGAGACTGATCGCTCAAATCTTTGGCGGCGATGATTTTATAGACTCTTTCAACGTTTTTTTCGAGTATTTTGCTGCTTTTTTGGATCCAGATCTCTTGTGTAAAAGTAGCCGTGCCTTCTACGACCCCCAATCATTACAACAGGCTTTAAAATCTCTTAAAATTGAACGTTATTTTGAATAGAACTAAAAGAAAAAAAAAAGCCTACAACACGGGGTATTCCCAGGCGGTCACCCATCCAAGTACTAACCCCGCCCGACAGGGCTTAACTTCGGTGATCGGACGAGAACCGGTGCTTTCCCTGTGGTATGGTCGTAGACAAGAGAAGGGAGCTGAAATTTTGTCATTTACACCGAATGTAAAGTTGATTTCAAAGTGATTCATTTTTCGCGAAGCAAAGCATAACGTTTCACAGTTGTTCTCTTGCGTTACAATTGTTGAGTTCCCCCCTTCATGTAACGCTTTAAACCGACCGCTGGTAATTAATCTATCGTTGTCCACGTGATGAGGGTACGTGATTAGAGTTCACGTGATAGTATTTCTGGGGTGATGACTTCCAGATGTTCAATGATAGGTATGAACTGTAGTCATTTTTTTTTCTCGGTTCCAGGTAATGGCGGACAGGCTATGGCTAAGAAAGATAGTAGACACAACGTGAACCGAGTTAGTGTGCAAAGGGGGCCTCTTGTAAGCGACAATATTTTGTCCACCATATCTTGAAGAAAGAAAACCTGGACCACCCTCCTAGGTACGGATATGTTCGGTATCGCTTCTCGGCCTTTTGGCTAAGATCAGAAGGTTTTTTTGCGATCGGTCAATACTTTTGACTGTTTTCTTTAAAATGTCTCAAAAAGGAGATCAGAGTTCTATGGAAATTGGTACTTGTACTTCGGAAACCGTGTTAGTCGTCGACAACGATCCAGATCCGTCCCAAAATGTTGCTGATCCATCTCAAAATGAGAGCCAAGAGTCTCCCACATGGTCGGAATCGCCGGATCCTGAGGGAATTACTTCAGCCGTGCCACTCCCTGATGCGTTGAAACACCTCTATAGGAATGGTTTACGCTTTAAGAAAACACCCGAGTTTATTTGGAATCGTGAAACCGAGCAGCCTAAATTAGTCAAAAGTTGTTCAGTGTATTTCTCGGTCGACTCAATTTGCACAAGTCAAGAGATTCTTGAGGCGTTCGACAAAGCGGGCATCGACATCGATGAAATAAGCTCAATTCAAAGGAAAGCGTCGAATAAATCATGGGTGGTAACTTTTGACTCTGCAGTTACCAAAGAAGACGCGCTTGAAGTAGCAACAATTGAAATTGGCGGTGTGCCTGTGTTTCTGGGCGATTGTGAGAACCGTGTAGTCCTCGTTAAAATGTACGAAGCGCCGGCTGAATTGCCTGATACAGCACTAATTGGTCGTTTGTCATATTACGGGCGTGTGCTAAGTTTTCGCCGCGACCGGATTGCTGAGTCTATTGATAGCGGAGTGCGAACGGCTCGCATGCGGTTACATCGGCCTATCCCTTCGACTATCAACCTTGCCGGCGAGTTTATTCGAGTATGGTATCCAACGCAGCCCAAAACCTGCCGAAATTGTGGTTCTGACGAGCACATGGTTAAGGACTGTGACTCAATGCGCTGCTTCAATTGCGAACAATCTGGTCATCATTCGCGAGATTGCGAGTTGCCTGTTTTGTGTACTCTTTGCAAAGATGCTGACCATGATTTAAACAATTGTCCCTTTGTTTTATACAGCGCAAATGTTGATGCTTCTACTGATGGATCAGCTACCAAGCGACAGGATCTTGTTAAGGAGCAGCGGAAAAATCGCCAGGAGAGGAAAGAACAGGCAAAGCAAGCCACGAAGGAAAACATCACTCGTGTCTCCGCAGACAAATCCAAGGATAGCGCCAGCGCCAGATCACATCAGCATTCTAATCAATCTGAGAAATCAACGGAACCATCTAATGAACGCCAGCACAGGAGAGGAGATGAGAGTAGGAGAGAGGGTGGAAGTCGCAGAGAAGATCGAGAGAGAAGGGAAGATCGGAGAGAGGAACGAGAGAGAAGTAGGCATTCGGAACGACGAGATCGGGATCGGGAAGAGGACAGAAGAGAGCGCCGGGAAAGAGAAGAGTTCGAGGAGTGGAGAGCATCCAGGAGACGGGAAGAGGAGAGATTTGAACGTGACCATTACCATCGGCGAGATTTTGACCGGGACCGATCGTCCAGAAGAGATTACAGGTCAGACGAAGACGATGATCACGGCTGGCAGACCGTTTCGCGCCGTAAGCGTAAATATTAACTTAAATGACTACTAGGCTCAAAATTGTTTCGATCAACATAAGAGGATTTACAAAAGCCAGTCTGATTGTGCAGGAAATTAAACTTCTAGGTTGTGACATAGCCTTTTTACAGGAAACTCACGTTTCCACAAAACGGCAAGCTGAGAAATTTGAGCGATTTTGGGACGGGAAATGTTTTTGGTCTTTCGGCGTTGGTAAATCTGCTGGTGTCGCTGTTGTTTTTTCGCCTAATTTTGCCGGTAAAATTATTCGCTTTTTAACTGACTCTGACGGTCGAATTTTGAGCCTTTTAGTCCAACTTAATAATCTTAAATTTAATTTAGTTAATGTTTATTTCCCTAACTCTGTTTCCTCTCGTAAAAGTTTGTTTTCTTGTTTGCATGATTATTTTCTTTCGCAAGGCGAACTCATTATTGGCGGTGATTTTAATTGCATTGACAACACTCTTGACAAATTGAATTGTTCTGTTATCCTCGCTTCTGACAAAAAATCTCTTTGTTCTCTTATGTGCGACTTTTCCCTTGTGGACATCTGGCGAAAGCGAAATCCGCGGGAAGTTTTGTTTACCTGGTCAAATAGCGATCACACACAAGCATCTAGAATCGATCGGTTTCTCATCTCTAAATCGTTAGTCTCTAATGTTTTATCTAGTGAGGTTCTCCCTTGTGTACTGTCTGATCACGACTTTGTTCAGTTGGAGATTTCAATCGGGAATTTCTCGAATCGTAGAGCTCGCGTTTGGCGTTTTAACGTTTCTTTATTATCTGACACTGATTTTAAACGTGTTTTATCTCGCGCCATTCTCGATTTTAAAGCTAAGATTCCTAATTTTAGTTCTCTTCGGGGTTGGTGGGATCAGCTCAAAGTCGAAATTCGTAATGTTTGTATTAAGTTTTCTTCCCGTAATCGTAAGTCTGTTAATCGCGAAAGAATTTCTCTTACTAAACAACTTATTCGTGCTAAAAACATTTTGCATGTTGATCGGTCTGGTGACGCGTCGGTTGTTAACAATTTAGAGTGTCAATTGTCAAGTCTGATTTCTAAAGAAGCCGAAGGTGCGAAAATAAGATCTCGCGCGCAGTGGTTTGAGGAGGGTGAAAAACCGACTCGCTACTTTTTTCGACTTGAACAGAAACGCGCTGAGAGTAATACTTTCTGCAGTCTAATGGATGATCACGGCGTAGAAAAATCCTCGCAAGAAGATTTGGAAAATATTTTGGTCCGGTTTTATCAAGCTTTGTTTTCGAAAGATGTGTTGGATATGCAAATTCAAACTGAAATTATTGATGATCTTGAGCTTTCTCTTACGGATTATGAGCGCGAAATGTGTGAAGGAATTTTCACAATAGATGAATTGCATGCCGCTTTGAAGGGCCTTCGGACCGGTAAAACACCTGGTTCTGATGGCCTTTCAACAGAATTTTATTTAGCCTTTTGGGATGATCTTGGTGATTCTCTCCTCTCTGTTTTGAACGAAGGATTTGAAGCTGGTTCTCTCGCATCGAGTCAATACGAAGGCCTTCTTAGACTGATTTATAAAAAGGATGATAGGCGTCTCCCGAAAAATTGGCGTCCGATTTCTTTGTTGAACACTGATTACAAATTAGCGTCCAAGGTTATCACAGAGCGTTTAAAAAAAGTAATGAGTTCCATTGTTCACCAAGATCAAACGTGCGGTGTAGTTGGCCGTTCAATTTTTTCGAACCTGCATTTAATTCGCGACGCGTTGGATATGATTAATAAGACCAATGAACCTGCGATTCTCGTTTCTCTAGATCAAGAGAAAGCTTTTGATCGTGTTGATCATGATTTTATGTTGCGTGTGTTGGTCAAATTTGGTTTCGGTCCGAACTTTTGTCGTTGGGTGAAAATATTTTATGCTAATGCCTTTTCTCGTATATTGATTAATGGTGCGCTTTCTTGCCCTGTTTACCTCCAAAGTGGTGTTAGACAAGGCTGCCCGCTATCGCCTTTGCTATATGTCCTTGTCTCTGAAGTGTTGTCAAATCAGATCCGGAAGAATAGACAAATCGAAGGCTTTCTGCTCCCCGGAGCTGGAGGCCTTCGTTTTACGATCTCGCAGTATGCCGATGACGCGACTAGTATTTTAAAATCGGAAAAATCTCTCTGTCACCTCTTGCGTGTTGTCCACAAATACGAATTGGGTTCAGGCGCCAAGTTAAATACAACTAAGTCAGAAGCTATGTGGCTCGGCCGCTGGCGTACCAACGGGGACTCCCCCTTCGGACTTAAGTGGGTGAATAAGATGCGAATTTTGGGAGTTTTCTTTTCGAATGGACTTGTTTGTGTTGATGATGACAATTGGCGGGAAAAGCTTAATAAGCTTAGCTCAGTCTTAGGCCTTTGGAAACAGAGAGATCTTTCTTTTATCGGGCGTGCAATGATAGTGAATGTTTTAGGTGCTAGTCGCTTGTGGCACGTAGCGAAAGTTATCCCTCCGCCCTCTTGGGTTCACGATAATTTTAAATCAATTGTTTGGCCTTTTGTCTGGAAGAGCAAAATGGAATGCGTTAGTCGTGAACGATGCTGCGCCCCCCTCGAGTCTGGTGGGCTCAACATTGTTGACTTTAGAACTAAATGCGAAAGTTTACGCCTGTCGAATTTCTTAGATTTGAGAGATAATTTTGGCTCTTCCAAGTGGCATTACCTTGCCCGTTATTTTTTAGGTAATAAGTTAACTGTTCTTGATAATCGTTTCTGTTTTCCGACCAATTTATGTCCGTCGTCTATCTCTCTCACGAATTACTATCGTAAGTGTCTGGACAGTTTTCATAAGTTGCACAACAGGTTTGATAAGTTGCCTGATGATCTATCTTGTAAGAATTTGTATAAATTGCTTCTTGTTTGCCCCGGTGTCGCGCCCAGGTGCGCCGGTTTCTGGGGGGCCGTAGTCGGTCGCCCCATTAATCGGTGGGCCTGGGTGTGGCGTAAATCTCGACTTAAGCTGATTGAGAATAAGAAAAATGATTTAGTCTGGCTCTTGATCCATAGAGCGATTCGAATACGTTATGCACTTATGTCTTGGGGCTACATCAATTCTGATAAATGTGCGGTATGTAATCGATCCGAAACAATCGAACACTGTTTTTTGAAATGTCCCAGAATAGTTAAAGTTTGGGATCATTTCTCCCCTCTTATTAGTACTTTTCTTGAATCTCCTTTTTCTGTTTCTCCTAAGTCTGTCTATTATCCCTTTTCTTTTATTGAATCTTCTACTGGTGTCAGTCTATCTCGTTACCTAATAGCTACGATTTTGTATTGGTGTTGGTTTGCCCGTAACCGCGCAACTTTCCACAACTCGAATTTAAATCATGACAAGATTATTCAGTTGATTAAAAATGATATCCAAATTAGAATTCGCGGCGATCGGTTAGACAGCATTCGAAATTTCTGGTCTTTTAAAGATGTCTTCTGTACCATAGATACGGGCAACGAAGTTACCTTTTTCCCGCCTTAATTGTAAATAGTTGTAAATAGCCTTGATGAACATTGTAAATAGTCACGAACATTTTTATTTGATTTAATTAGTATTAGTCACATTAGCACAAATATTAAGTTGATTTCTAGCGCGCATTGTTAAACTGTAAATAGTCGCGAGCACCGTAATTTGTATTAGAATTTAATTGGCATTTGTATATAGTTGATTGTTAACGCGCATTGTTAAACTGTAAATAGTCGCGAGCAACGTAATTTGAATCAGCATTATTTAGTATTTGTCACATAGATTTACTATATAGTTGTTTGTTAACGCGCATTGTTAAGCTGTAAATAGTCGCGAGCACCGTAATTTGAATTAGAATTAATTAGTATTTGTCACATAGATTTAGTATATAGTTGATCTTTAACGCGCATTGTTAAACTGTAAATAGTCGCGAGCACCGTAATTTGGATTAATTAGCATTTACTCTATAGTTTATTCTTAGCGCGCATTGCCAAACTGTAAATAGTCGCGAACACTGTAATTTGTATTAGATTTAATTTGATTTGTATATGTAGACACATTGAGCACATTGAACACTATAAACAGTAATTAGAATTAGCATCAGCACAAACATTGTACCATAAGTATTAGAGGAGCCCTTTGGTTATCCTGGATCATTAAATAAACTTTTTATATTTAAAAAAAAAAAAAAAATCTGTTCTTATCAGCTTAATATCTGATACGCTGCTCATTGAGCAGCTCATATATTAAACTGATTTTTGGAACTGGGCTGTGGAAAAGAGGCTTGCCTCGTCCCAGCCACGGGTTGCCTCGGTATAGCACTACCTCCGAGTGCGGCCCACTTCCCTTCGGGGAAGAAACCTTCATTCAATAAAAAGAAAAAAAAAACATTGCTCTAACCGTATTGTGTGTTTGATTTCCACAAACAGAGGCCATTACACGGCAAGTGAAAGGATCGCTTGAGATCGTCGTGGCGTGAACCAGTAGGAACAGAGCCCGCAAAGCACTACCATATGGATTTAAAGGTAAGAGAGGGTTTTCCGGTGCCGACCCCGCGCCAAGATTTTTCATACTTACCTGACGCGGGTTTATCCAGCTTGGTAAGTGTTAGTTGTTTGGAGTCGTTTATCAGCTGATTCAAGCAGTTTCAAGTACTGAAAGACCATCAAGGCAGGAGGACTTGTGAGTATTAATCCTTAAGCCCGTCTTTACTGTGACCCTCCTGGGGATGAATGCTGAGCCTTGTGCTCTAACCCAGGGTAAACAGTGTCTTGGGCTCTTTCCTCTGTCTTTCAGACACCAGCGCTAACTCCGTTCTCGGATTTGAGCTTCTTTTCAGCTTGCTTTCGTCAGTTCTCTGACCCAAGTTCGCTGTTATATTTCTGGTCACCCATCCGGCTTAACGCCGTTCGTGGGTCACCCTTCCACCTGTCAGCCGCGTGCTTGTTCTTGCCTTCGCGGCCCTTTTTTTCCCTTTTTGTATTTTGCATTCTCTGGTCGCTTTCGGGACCGTTTTTGGGTCATTTTCGGGACCTTTTTCGTCGATAGTAGTTTATAATATAGGGCGGAATAATCCCGCTTTGTTTAATCTTTCTATTTTTGTCTAAAAGTCATTGTAATTTGTCAAAGTCCCGCTTAATATTTAAAGTTTATATTTAAGTATAGATAGCGGCAAAGTTCCATTAAATTATTTACCGCGGGAAAATCTCGCCTTGTTTAAAACTAATTTGTAGCTAGCGGACAAAGATCCGCCCAGTTATTTAAATTTAACCTACTTGTCGTAAGCGGGCAAAAGTCCCGCATAAATATTTGCTTGTAGTTTGCGGGCAAATTCCCGCTCAATTTAAAGTTTATATTTAAGTATAGTTGGCGGCAAAAGTTCCGCTAAATTATTTAACGCGGGAAAATCTCGCTTTGTTTAAAAATTAATCTGTAGCTAGCGGACAAGGATCCGCCCAATTATTTAATTTAACCTACTCGTTGTAAGCGGGCAAAAGTCCCACATAAATATTTGTTTGTAGTTTGCGGGCAAATTCCCGCTTAATTTATAGTTTATATTTAATTATAGTTGGCGGCAGTAGTTCCGCTAAATTATTTATCGCGGAAAATCCCGCTTTGTTTAAAATTGATTTGTAGTTTGCGGCAAAAGTTCCGCTCAATTTGTCTTAATTTACCTGTTGATCTATTTAAGTGCGGAAAATCCCGCTTGGTTTAAAATTTAATAGTAGCTAACGGACAAAAAGTTCCGCTGAATTATTTAAGTGCAAGGAGAAGTTCGCTTTGTTTAAATTAATTTTGTTTCTATCATGGCTTCTGGTCATCGCCGCACGGTCAATATCCATACGGGCCGTAAACTGTTGGGCAAAACCAGAGCCGAAATTTTGGACGAGATAATCAAATGTTTCCGGGGTCGGCAAATTATGGCCGTCCAACAGTTTCCTGAAACGGTGAGGGTCACCTTCAATACGGAAGAAACGGCCCTGGATGTTTTGTCGATTTCAAATGGCGTCAGGCTTTTCGACATTTGGTGTCGAATGGATGGAGGCCCCCCATCCACCATGATTCACTTGTTCGACTACCCCTATGAGGAAGGTTATGAGGGAATTGAAGACTTTTTCAAGGCCTTTGGCAAGGTCAAAGCTGTTCGCCAGCAGAGATATCTTACTCGTGATGACATTTTTACTGGCACCCGTCTAATTGATCTTGTCATGGAGAAACCTCCCCCCAGACTTGTGATCATTCAAGGTTATGTATGCCGTGTCTGGTATAAGGGGCAACCCTTAATATGCAATACTTGTGGTGTGCAGGGGCATAGGGCAAGTGAGTGCCCGGACAAGGGTAAATGTCGTAAATGTAAAAAGGCAGGCCACCTTGGCAGGAACGGCCCAAACCCCCCTTGGGGCGCTACTGCACCAAGTGGTTCTGCTGCCCCCCCGGCTTCCCCGACGAACAATGATGAGAACGATCGTGAACGGAATGCTCCTCCGGCGGACATGCCGCCTGATCCCAATGTGGTTCCTGGTGACCGGAATGGCGCCATGCCCACAGCGGACGCCTCGGTGGAAAGGGACAAAAATGATCCCCCGGCTTCTTCGGCCGAGAGTTCTTCTGGTGAACCTAGTGGCTCATATTCGGCTTCTGATGCCTCCAACCTGGAACCCTCCCAAGTTCCTCCTGAAGGTGCGGGGGTTCCCTCCTCTTCGGAACTTAATGCTGATGTCGAGGCACAACAATCTCAATCTCTCTTCTCCCATGAGAACGAGGATGACGAAGTTTTCAAGGATGCATCGGATGGGTCGGATGTTGACATCGCGGAGTTTCCCTCCCCACCACCTACATCCGACTCCCCTTCCCAGCCTATCTCCCAATTTTCGGATGATAGCCAGAGCATTTTACAAGGAATTGCTGTTCCCCCTCAACTTGTTGAAAAGAGTGTGTATAAATCCGTAGATGATTCTATCATTAGTGATAGCCAGAATGTTGACGCTGCCTCTAATGCTGAGGGCGGCACAAATCCACAGTCCTCTAATGAAAGTACTGTCGGCGATACTGGTGGTCCTGATGAGCCTGGTGGCCCTTCCATGGACACCAGCGAGTGTCGAAAGAGAAAGTCCGCTGATGATGACCACGTTGCTGGCAATGTTTCATTGCGTTCTTCTCACCCGGTGTCTCGGAGGAAAAAGACCTCAGATGGGTCTTCCAATCCGGTGTCTTCTAAGGGAGTTCATTCTGGTCTGCCGTCGGTTATTCCTGACCGTCCAGCCAGAACTTAAGTCTCTCCTTTGTCCTTTTTCAACTGATTTGTTATTAGTACATTTTACACTCTACCAAAATCATGGCTGTCAAAATTGCAACTCTAAACGCAAATGGCTTGCGTGATATCAACAAACGTATGGGTATTCTTCAGTGGTTGTCTCATTTTGCTTTTGACATCGTCTGCCTCCAAGAGGCGCATGTCATTTCCCTGGAGGAATGCAGGACCTGGTTCTCCTGCTACGGGTACCTTGTCGCTGCCTCCTGTGGCTCTAACCACTCATGCGGCACTGTTATCCTGTTCAGGCCAGCGTTCTCTTTACTTGCTTCTTTTAGTGGTCCAAATGGCCGCTTTGTCTCTTGCGATTTTCTTCACCAGGACTACCGCTTTCGTGTTATATCTTTGTATGCCCCCAATACAAACCCCCAAAGGGATGATTTCTTTGAATACGTATCTTCTATGGCGGATTTGAACTTACCAACAATATTGTGTGGTGATTTTAACGCTGTCTTTAATCGTACTATGGATCGGGCTGGCTCCGACCCTAACGATTCCTCCCGTGATAGTTCTGTCTCGCTGAGGGCACTTTTCCGTGATTGCTGTGTCACTGATGCCTGGAGGTATTGTCATCCATCCTCCATTACTTTCACGTGGCGTAAATCCGATGGCTCCCTGTCATCCAGAATTGACTTTATTGGAATTCCTTTGCCCTGGGCTCCCTTCGTTTCATCTTGCACCATTGTGCCCTGTGCTTTTTCGGATCACTCTCTCGTCTCTTTGGAGGTATCCATTCCTAATACTATCCAGAGAGGTCCGGGTAGATGGATTTTAAACAAATCTCTGCTCTCTGACGAGACTTTCATTGAGAGTATTCGTTCCTTCTGGCCGTCCTGGCGTTCTCAGAAGGGCCGCTTTGCGTCTTTGCAAGAATGGTGGGATGTGGGTAAATCAAAGATCAAGGGCCTTGCTGTTGCCTATAGCTCCAGTAAGAAAAACGCTTCCTTACAGGCTAGAACTCTGCTTTCTAACTTGGCTGTACATCTCAAGAGTCAGCTTGATTGTGGTCGTGTGTCATGTCAGGATGCCTATGTCTCCACCCTGGCCAGTCTCGCAAAGTTAGATCTCTCTGACGCTGAGGCTGCCAGGGTTCGGTCTAGGGTTCGCTGGGCTGAAGAAGGCGAGGCTTCCACTGCTTATTTTCTGCGCCTCGAAAAGAAGCGAGGAACTGAGAGCTGGTTCTCTGCCATTAAGGACGATAGTGGTTCTGTTGTTACCGACCTTGATGGGATTATGTCCGCTTGGCTTGCCTTTTATACTCAACTCTTCTCAGCATGCCCCACCGAGGCTGACGTTCAAACTGAGATGCTCAACAGCCTGCATCTCATTGTGCCGCCGTCTGATGTCCCCTTATGTGAAGGCCGTTTTTCCATGGACGAAGTGTTACTGGCCTTGAGTGGCATGGCCCGCGGTAGAACCCCAGGGTCCGACGGCCTGCCTGTCGAATTTTTTGTTAAGTTTTGGGACATGTTGGGAACCGATTTAGTAGAAGTACTTAACTCTTCCTATCAGGATGGGTTTCTCCCGAGCTCCTCTTGCAAGGGTATTATTACACTGTTGTTCAAGAAGGGTGATAGAGTGGACCGTAAAAACTGGCGTCCCATCACCCTTCTTAATGTTGATTATAAACTTTGCGCTAGGACATTGGCTGGCCGCCTTCTCAAGGTCATCCATCACGTGGTCCATAGTGACCAAACGTGCGGTGTTCCTGGTCGCTACATTGGGGAAAATGTGTCCCTTCTCCGAGACATTGTCGACGTGACAACTGAGCTGCATCTTCCAGCAGCAATTCTCTCCCTTGACCAGGAGAAAGCTTTTGATCGAGTCGATTGGGCCTTCTTGTTTCGCACACTCGAGAAAATGGGTTTTGGACCTTCTTTCATCCGCTGGGTTCGCCTCTTATACTCGAGGGCGCGTTGCTCCATTCTCATCAACGGTCACTCTACTCCTGTCTTCTACCCATCTCGTGGAGTAAGACAGGGCTGCCCGTTATCGCCCCTCTTGTATGTTCTCACCATGGAGGTTCTTGCCTCCAACCTTAGAGCTCATCCCGATCTTGTAGGCATTCAGCTGCCTAACTCGCACTCTTGTCTCCCTGTGGTTTCATTATACGCCGATGACACGTCCGCCATCGTCACGTCTGATTCTGGCATAAAGGCTGTCTTCGACACATACAACCGCTTTGAAAAGGCTTCTGGTTCAAAGCTCAACCTAGGTAAATGTAAGGGTCTCTGGCTAGGTTCTTGGAGAGGACGCAGTGATGCCCCGATTGCCATTGACTGGTCTTCTTCCATGATCAAGATCCTTGGAATCTTCATCGGTTTTGGTGACATCATCCGTGCGAATTGGGATCCCCGTATTGAAGCTGTCTCCAATTGTCTCTCTTCCTGGAGATTACGCTCCCTATCATATAGCGGCAGGGCCCTAGTTGCAAATGCCCTTGCTCTCTCTCGTATTTGGTACGTCGCGTCTCTGTTATACATGCCTCCCTGGGTGCTCTCTGAGCTTAATAAATGTCTTTTTAATTTCTTCTGGGCTGGCAAGAAGGATCTTGTTCGCAGGAACGTTGTAATCCAAAAGACCGATCTGGGTGGATTCTCGGTTGTTTCCATCCCCTTAAAAGTGCACGCGTTGCTGGTGCAATGGGTAAAGCGTTTTCAAGAATCTCGTGGTGGCTGGGTCTCCCTGTTGACTTTCTGGCTTTTCGACCGTTTTGGTGCGGATCCCTCGGATGTCTTTGGCTCTCCGTTCATGTACTCACCCGACCGCTTACCCCCTTTTTATGGTGCTGTTCTTCAAGCGTGGAGGGCACTTGGCGGCTCCAGCGATCCCCTGTCTGGTGCCCTTTCTTTTGACAGTGGTCAGAATGCTCGCTTGCCTGTCATTGGCTTATCCTGTAAAATTGCCTATAGACGTCTCCTAGAGTTAAATGTTGTTGCCCCTCACTGTGTGATCAAGTTCAGACCGACCTTCGGTGACCTTTATTGGTCCACCACGTGGTCACAATTCCACTTCATGCCCCTAGATCGTTCTGTTATTGATCTATCTTGGAAGGTGGCTCATGGTGTCTTGTACACAGCTGAGAGATTGTCGTCCTTTGGCTACAATATCCCGACCGCCTGTTTTTGCAATGACCCCCTTGAGTCTGCTGAACATCTCTTCTTCAGGTGCCCTCTAGCCAAGAGTGGGATTGACTGGATCCAGTCCCAGCTTTTCTTGGCGGCCCCGCTTGCGCCCTCTTTGTGTCTGCGCCATCTATTTTTCGGATTCAGCTCCGATGAGCTTGCGGTTGTTCCGAGGGTCTTTTCCTATCTTTTACTGGTGTTGAAATACCTCATCTGGCTGCAGAGGAATGATTTCCGTTTTCGGTCCACCCACCCCAGTGCAGTGGGTCTTCTAGCTGGTATGAAAGCGCGGGTTCGCTTTCACCTCCCTTTGTTCTTTAGGAGATTTAAATCTGCCCGTAAACGTCGTTATTTTCAGCGGCAGTGGGGAGGTAATGGTGTTATCTGTTCCGTACAGGGTTCCAAGTTGGTTTTTCATGTTTAACCCTAAATTGATGTGTGCGGTTGCCTTCATGGTACTGCTCACTCTTGCTCAGCTCTAATCCAAACATCTTATACTCCTAGACCTTAATCTATGCCTATTTCTACTACCGATTTCATATTGCTTGGCTCTAATCTTAGTATTTTTAACCTGGCTCTAGTCTGAGTATTTTTAAAGATTTCAATATTTAAATGTATGACTTATTCATATTTGGCGGTCGTCTTAATTGGTAGTACTGCCCTCATCTTCCTTTTAGCCGGATTTCATATTGCATGGCTCTAATCTGAGTATTTTAATCCGGTTTGTCTTGTGAGTGGTTCCCTTCATTGGTCGTACTGCCGGAGACCTGCATGGCTCTAGTCTGAGTATTTTTAAAGATTCCAATATTTTATTGTATGACTTATTCATATTTGGCGGTCGCCTTAATTGGTAGTACTGCCCTCATCTTCCTTTTAGCCGGATTCCATATTGCATGGCTCTAATCTGAGTATTTTAATCCGATTTGTCTTGTGAGTGGTCCTCTTCATTGTCGTACTGCCGGAGACCTGCATGGCTCTAGTCTGAGTATTTTTAAAGATTTCAATATTTTATTGTTCTCATCTGATCATTTTTATCTTGTTTTGAGGCCTGCATGGCTCTAGTCTGAGTATTTTTAAAGATTTTAACGTATTGCTTAACCTATTAGTTTTATTTGTCATTTTTGTTTTTCTTTTGTTTCTATTTCACTCTCTTCCTTCTTTTTAGACGGTAAGGCGGGGTTCGACTCCCTGGCGAAGTTGGCGAGCCGGCCTCGTATGAGGGTGCTCCCTTACCCTAGGCGGCTTTTAGGTCTTTTTAAGTTATAGTTTTTTGTTTTTTATAAGTTACTGCCTTTAGGGATGCGGGCACTGCACTACGCCCGTATGCCGCCTAGTTATAAAAAAAACTTACCTGACGCGGGAGGTACTGTGATCAAGGAGGCAGTCCTCTCAAGGCGAGGCCCTTTCATTGCACTTCGATCGGGTTGACCCTTGCGATTACCCCAAATGTGGGTAACTCGAGCGTATAATTTCTGGTAGTGGGGGCCTGCGTTCGCGCTCGCCCCCGAAAAAGTGTGGTGATTGAGTTGGCCAAAAAAGAGTCGGTTTGTAAATGTCACGCGACTGTTTTGTTTCTCAGTTCCTGGCGCGGCGACTGGGCACGTGTTGAGAGATCTGTGAGCCAGAAGACGAAGCAAGGAATTTGCCGGTACGAAAGGTAAGCGTTTTCTGTGTTCTTGAGCTTGCTTGTGAATTTGCTTTCCTACGTGTTCGGCTGTAACTGCAATGATGTCTTTCGAATTTTACACTTTGAACAGTTTGCTGCCGGACGTCCGCACGTACGTGGTTTATTTATCGTTCGCTGGATCGATCGGTCATTCCATTCGCTCAACGACAACCATGCTGTTGCAAGCAGAAAAAGAAGCAGACAGAAGAAGAGTGGTATTGGAAGATTTTTTATCTAACCGTGAGTTGTTTTGCACATAATTACGTTTGTTTGACAGCGAAGTTTGCCTGCTTTAAGTCGACTTTCCTTCGAGTTAAATCCAAAATGTTCACGTTTTGCCGCGATAATTTATTCGATTTCCTGATGATAATATTCTCTGTGGAGTTTGTTGTGCTTTGTTTCGAAGTGCGATGTTTTTTCCTTCGTGTTTGCGTGGTTTTGGCTGGGTTTACTTGCTTGAAAAGTGCTCTGGGAGCGTGATTATTTTAGGCTTCGATTTATTTGATGTCACAGAAGTAAATTTGATGTCACAAACAACTGCTCGCGACAACGTTGAGCGCGCACGAGACTGATCGCTCAAATGTTTGGCGGCGATGATTTTATAGACTCTTTCAACGTTTTTTTCGAGTATTTTGCTGCTTTTTTTGATCCAGATCTCTTGTGTAAAAGTAGCCGTGCCTTCTACGACCCCCAATCATTACAACAGGCTTTAAAATATCTTAAAATTTAACGTTATTTTGAATAGAACTAAAAGAAAAAAAAAAAAGCCTACAACACGGGGTATTCCCAGGCGGTCACCCATCCAAGTACTAACCCCGCCCGACAGGGCTTAACTTCGGTGATCGGACGAGAACCGGTGCTTTCCCTGTGGTATGGTCGTAGACAAGAGAAGGGAGCTGAAATTTTGTCATTTACACCGAATGTAAAGTTGATTTCAAAGTGATTCATTTTTCGCGAAGCAAAGCATAACGTTTCACAGTTGTTCTCTTGCGTTACAATTGTTGACTTCCCCCCTTCATGTAACGCTTTAAACCGACCGTTGGTAATTAATCTATCGTTGTCCACGTGATGAGGGTACGTGATTAGAGTTCACGTGATAGTATTTCTGGGGTGATGACTTCCAGATGTTCAATGATAGGTATGAACTGTAGTCATTTTTTTTTCTCGGTTCCAGGTAATGGCGGACAGGCTATGGCTAAGAAAGATAGTAGACACAACGTGAACCGAGTTAGTGTGCAAAGGGGGCCTCTTGTAAGCGACAATATTTTGTCCACCATATCTTGAAGAAGGAAAACCTGGACCACCCTCCTAGGTACGGATATGTTCGGTATCGCTTCTCGGCCTTTTGGCTAAGATCAGAAGGTTTTTTTGCGATCGGTCAATACTTTTGACTGTTTTCTTTAAAATGTCTCAAAAAGGAGATCAGAGTTCTATGGAAATTGGTACTTGTGCTTCGGAAACCGTGTTAGTCGTCTACAACGATCCAGATCCGTCCCAAAATGTTGCTGATCCATCTCAAAATGAGAGCCAAGAGTCTCCCACATGGTCGGAATCGCCGGATCCTGAGGGAATTACTTCAGCCGTGCCACTCCCTGATGCGTTGAAACACCTCTATAGGAATGGTTTACGCTTTAAGAAAACACCCGAGTTTATTTGGAATCGTGAAACCGAGCAGCCTAAATTAGTCAAAAGTTGTTCAGTGTATTTCTCGGTCGACTCAATTTGCACAAGTCAAGAGATTCTTGAGGCGTTCGACAAAGCGGGCATCGACATCGATGAAATAAGCTCAATTCAAAGGAAAGCGTCGAATAAATCATGGGTGGTAACTTTTGACTCTGCAGTTACCAAAGAAGACGCGCTTGAAGTAGCAACAATCGAAATTGGCGGTGTGCCTGTGTTTCTGGGCGATTGTGAGAACCGTGTAGTCCTCGTTAAAATGTACGAAGCGCCGGCTGAATTGCCTGATACAGCACTAATTGGTCGTTTGTCATATTACGGGCGTGTGCTAAGTTTTCGCCGCGACCGGATTGCTGAGTCTATTGATAGCGGAGTGCGAACGGCTCGCATGCGGTTACATCGGCCTATCCCTTCGACTATCAACCTTGCCGGCGAGTTTATTCGAGTATGGTATCCAACGCAGCCCAAAACCTGCCGAAATTGTGGTTCTGACGAGCACATGGTTAAGGACTGTGACTCAATGCGCTGCTTCAATTGCGAACAATCTGGTCATCATTCGCGAGATTGCGAGTTGCCTGTTTTGTGTACTCTTTGCAAAGATGCTGACCATGATTTAAACAATTGTCCCTTTGTTTTATACAGCGCAAATATTGATGCTTCTACTGATGGATCAGCTACCAAGCGACAGGATCTTGTTAAGGAGCAGCGGAAAAATCGCCAGGAGAGGAAAGAACAGGCAAAGCAAGCCACGAAGGAAAACATCACTCGTGTCTCCGCAGACAAATCCAAGGATAGCGCCAGCGCCAGATCACATCAGCATTCCAATCAATCTGAGAAATCAACGGAACCATCTAATGAACGCCAGCACAGGAGAGGAGATGAGAGTAGGAGAGAGGGTGGAAGTCGCAGAGAAGATCGAGAGAGAAGGGAAGATCGGAGAGAGGAACGAGAGAGAAGTAGGCATTCGGAACGACGAGATCGGGATCGGGAAGAGGACAGAAGAGAGCGCCGGGAAAGAGAAGAGTTCGAGGAGTGGAGAGCATCCAGGAGACGGGAAGAGGAGAGATTTGAACGTGACCATTACCATCGGCGAGATTTTGACCGGGACCGATCGTCCAGAAGAGATTACAGGTCAGACGAAGACGATGATCACGGCTGGCAGACCGTTTCGCGCCGTAAGCGTAAATATTAACTTAAATGACTACTAGGCTCAAAATTGTTTCGATCAACATAAGAGGATTTACAAAAGCCAGTCTGATTGTGCAGGAAATTAAACTTCTAGGTTGTGACATAGCCTTTTTACAGGAAACTCACGTTTCCACAAAACGGCAAGCTGAGAAATTTGAGCGATTTTGGGACGGGAAATGTTTTTGGTCTTTCGGCGTTGGTAAATCTGCTGGTGTCGCTGTTGTTTTTTCGCCTAATTTTGCCGGTAAAATTATTCGCTTTTTAACTGACTCTGACGGTCGAATTTTGAGCCTTTTAGTCCAACTTAATAATCTTAAATTTAATTTAGTTAATGTTTATTTCCCTAACTCTGTTTCCTCTCGTAAAAGTTTGTTTTCTTGTTTGCATGATTATTTTCTTTCGCAAGGCGAACTCATTATTGGCGGTGATTTTAATTGCATTGACAACACTCTTGACAAATTGAATTGTTCTGTTATCCTCGCTTCTGACAAAAAATCTCTTTGTTCTCTTATGTGCGACTTTTCCCTTGTGGACATCTGGCGAAAGCGAAATCCGCGGGAAGTTTTGTTTACCTGGTCAAATAGCGATCACACACAAGCATCTAGAATCGATCGGTTTCTCATCTCTAAATCGTTAGTCTCTAATGTTTTATCTAGTGAGGTTCTCCCTTGTGTACTGTCTGATCACGACTTTGTTCAGTTGGAGATTTCAATCGGGAATTTCTCGAATCGTAGAGCTCGCGTTTGGCGTTTTAACGTTTCTTTATTATCTGACACTGATTTTAAACGTGTTTTATCTCGCGCCATTCTCGATTTTAAAGCTAAGATTCCTAATTTTAGTTCTCTTCGGGGTTGGTGGGATCAGCTCAAAGTCGAAATTCGTAATGTTTGTATTAAGTTTTCTTCCCGTAATCGTAAGTCTGTTAATCGCGAAAGAATTTCTCTTACTAAACAACTTATTCGTGCTAAAAACATTTTGCATGTTGATCGGTCTGGTGACGCGTCGGTTGTTAACAATTTAGAGTGTCAATTGTCAAGTCTGATTTCTAAAGAAGCCGAAGGTGCGAAAATAAGATCTCGCGCGCAGTGGTTTGAGGAGGGTGAAAAACCGACTCGCTACTTTTTTCGACTTGAACAGAAACGCGCTGAGAGCAATACTTTCTGCAGTCTAATGGATGATCACGGCGTAGAAAAATCCTCGCAAGAAGATTTGGAAAATATTTTGGTCCGGTTTTATCAAGCTTTGTTTTCTAAAGATGTGTTGGATATGCAAATTCAAACTGAAATTATTGATGATCTTGAGCTTTCTCTTACGGATTATGAGCGCGAAATGTGTGAAGGAATTTTCACAATAGATGAATTGCATGCCGCTTTGAAGGGCCTTCAGACCGGTAAAACACCTGGTTCTGATGGCCTTTCAACAGAATTTTATTTAGCCTTTTGGGATGATCTTGGTGATTCTCTCCTCTCTGTTTTGAACGAAGGATTTGAAGCTGGTTCTCTCGCATCGAGTCAATACGAAGGCCTTCTTAGACTGATTTATAAAAAGGATGATAGGCGTCTCCCGAAAAATTGGCGTCCGATTTCTTTGTTGAACACTGATTACAAATTAGCGTCCAAGGTTATCACAGAGCGTTTAAAAAAAGTAATGAGTTCCATTGTTCACCAAGATCAAACGTGCGGTGTAGTTGGCCGTTCAATTTTTTCGAACCTGCATTTAATTCGCGACGCGTTGGATATGATTAATAAGACCAATGAACCTGCGATTCTCGTTTCTCTAGATCAAGAGAAAGCTTTTGATCGTGTTGATCATGATTTTATGTTGCGTGTGTTGGTCAAATTTGGTTTCGGTCCGAACTTTTGTCGTTGGGTGAAAATATTTTATGCTAATGCCTTTTCTCGTATATTGATTAATGGTGCGCTTTCTTGCCCTGTTTACCTCCAAAGAGGTGTTAGACAAGGCTGCCCGTTATCGCCTTTGCTATATGTCCTTGTCTCTGAAGTGTTGTCAAATCAGATCCGGAAGAATAGACAAATCGAAGGCTTTCTGCTCCCCGGAGCTGGAGGCCTTCGTTTTACGATCTCGCAGTATGCCGATGACGCGACTAGTATTTTAAAATCGGAAAAATCTCTCTGTCACCTCTTGCGTGTTGTCCACAAATACGAATTGGGTTCAGGCGCCAAGTTAAATACAACTAAGTCAGAAGCTATGTGGCTCGGCCGCTGGCGTACCAACGGGGACTCCCCCTTCGGACTTAAGTGGGTGAATAAGATGCGAATTTTGGGAGTTTTCTTTTCGAATGGACTTGTTTGTGTTGATGATGACAATTGGCGGGAAAAGCTTAATAAGCTTAGCTCAGTCTTAGGCCTTTGGAAACAGAGAGATCTTTCTTTTATCGGGCGTGCAATGATAGTGAATGTTTTAGGTGCTAGTCGCTTGTGGCACGTAGCGAAAGTTATCCCTCCGCCCTCTTGGGTTCACGATAATTTTAAATCAATTGTTTGGCCTTTTGTCTGGAAGAGCAAAATGGAATGCGTTAGTCGCGAACGATGCTGCGCCCCCCTCGAGTCTGGTGGGCTCAACATTGTTGACTTTAGAACTAAATGCGAAAGTTTACGCCTGTCGAACTTCTTAGATTTGAGAGATAATTTTGGCTCTTCCAAGTGGCATTACCTTGCCCGTTATTTTTTAGGTAATAAGTTAACTGTTCTTGATAATCGTTTCTGTTTTCCGACCAATTTATGTCCGTCGTCTATCTCTCTCACGAATTACTATCGTAAGTGTCTGGACAGTTTTCATAAGTTGCACAACAGGTTTGATAAGTTGCCTGATGATCTATCTTGTAAGAATTTGTATAAATTGCTTCTTGTTTGCCCCGGTGTCGCGCCCAGGTGCGCCGGTTTCTGGGGGGCCGTAGTCGGTCGCCCCATTAATCGGTGGGCCTGGGTGTGGCGTAAATCTCGAC
>OY855904.1:3552700-3585200 GCA_963693305.1 Meandrina meandrites
GACTCTTTCAACGTTTTTTTCGAGTATTTTGCTGCTTTTTTTGATCCAGATCTCTTGTGTAAAAGTAGCCGTGCCTTCTACGACCCCCAATCATTACAACAGGCTTTAAAATATCTTAAAATTTAACGTTATTTTGAATAGAACTAAAAGAAAAAAAAAAAAGCCTACAACACGGGGTATTCCCAGGCGGTCACCCATCCAAGTACTAACCCCGCCCGACAGGGCTTAACTTCGGTGATCGGACGAGAACCGGTGCTTTCCCTGTGGTATGGTCGTAGACAAGAGAAGGGAGCTGAAATTTTGTCATTTACACCGAATGTAAAGTTGATTTCAAAGTGATTCATTTTTCGCGAAGCAAAGCATAACGTTTCACAGTTGTTCTCTTGCGTTACAATTGTTGACTTCCCCCCTTCATGTAACGCTTTAAACCGACCGTTGGTAATTAATCTATCGTTGTCCACGTGATGAGGGTACGTGATTAGAGTTCACGTGATAGTATTTCTGGGGTGATGACTTCCAGATGTTCAATGATAGGTATGAACTGTAGTCATTTTTTTTTCTCGGTTCCAGGTAATGGCGGACAGGCTATGGCTAAGAAAGATAGTAGACACAACGTGAACCGAGTTAGTGTGCAAAGGGGGCCTCTTGTAAGCGACAATATTTTGTCCACCATATCTTGAAGAAGGAAAACCTGGACCACCCTCCTAGGTACGGATATGTTCGGTATCGCTTCTCGGCCTTTTGGCTAAGATCAAGTGTAGTATCTGTTCTTATCAGCTTAATATCTGATACGCTGCTCATTGAGCAGCTCATATATTAAACTGATTTTTGGAACTGGGCTGTGGAAAAGAGGCTTGCCTCGTCCCAGCCACGGGTTGCCTCGGTATAGCACTACCTCCGAGTGCGGCCCACTTCCCTTCGGGGAAGAAACCTTCATTCAATAAAAAGAAAAAAAAGACATTGCTCTAACCGTATTGTGTGTTTGATTTCCACAAACAGAGGCCATTACACGGCAAGTGAAAGGATCGCTTGAGATCGTCGTGGCGTGAACCAGTAGGAACAGAGCCCGCAAAGCACTACCATATGGATTTAAAGGTAAGAGAGGGTTTTCCGGTGCCGACCCCGCGCCAAGATTTTTCATACTTACCTGACGCGGGCTGTATGGCCGGAGGCCCTAGTATTTTTGGGGCCGAAATCCATTGTTTCGTGTTTGGTTTAGTGTCGCTGGGTTTTCTCGTAAAACGCCAGTTTGTGTTTGGAGGCCATTTTGGTCCTTCGAAGCTTCTTTATCGTTTGTTGTCACCCAACCAGTTGTCGTCAAGTTAAGCCGTGTGGGTCACCCATCCAGTTTGGGTACCCGCACTTTTGTGCTTAACTTTAACTGATGCCGCTTGAAAATGTGGACCGTCCGTTGACGTTGATCGCGTTCCTCCCCGATGACCTTCACAAGAAGGTCAAGCATGAAGACCTTGTCCATAAGCTGATGGCTAAGCTTACCACCGATGATGTACAGTGCATCCAGTTTATGCCCAATGGCTATGTTCGTGTCACGTTCACGTCCATGGAGGCCCGTAGTGAAGCCCTGTTGTCTGGGATCTTTTATGATTCCCTTCGTCTTCGCGTCTTTGAAGCCCAGCCCTCTGTCTTCAATGTGTACGTCCACCACCTGCCGTTTGAGGTTTCCGACCGTACCCTGGAGGATGTTCTCTGTAACTATGGCGTTATCCACAGCGTCACTGAGCAGACCTACCCGGATTCGCCAATCTTTAATGGCACCCGGATTGTTAAGATGACCGTTACGTCGCCTATCCCGGCCAATCTCCGTGTACTTCGTTTCCCGTGTCGTGTGTTCTATAAAGGTCAACCCATTTCTTGTTATATTTGTAAGAAATCTCACCGTGCCGCTGAATGTCCTCTTCGTGATGTCTGTCGTCGTTGTCGTCAACCTGGTCATTTTGCTAAAGATTGTACGTTTGATCCTGCTCCTGCTGCCGACCCTCCTGCTCCTACTGCCGACCCTCCTGCCCCTGCTACTGACCCTCCTGCTCCTGCTGCACCGCCTGCTCAACCTGATCCGTCTACTCCTGCTGCTAGTTCTCCTCCTGCAGCCGCTGATCATGATTCTTCTCCTGATGTCGATCCCGATTACGTTCCACCTGCGGATGAGGAGCTCTCCTCCGCCCCCCCTTCTTCTGATGAGATGTCTGTTTCTGCTAGTGGTGATGAGGAAGTTGCGGCCCAAACATCTTCTCCTGCTTCTCCTGCTGCTGCTGTTCCTCGCCGTCGTAAATATAAGCCGAATCTTGAATCCTCTACCAAACGTCCACGCAAGGCTGAGGATTCTGTTTCTGTTGCTCCTTCGCCCGCCGTGCCGATTGTTGCTGCTGGTCCTGTGTCTTCTGATCCTGTTATTTCTGCTGCTGAGCCTCCCAGTGCTGCTCTTGTTAAGTCTTCTGTTGCTGCTGGTCCAATGTCCTCTGCGCCTGTTATTCCTGCTGCCGAGCCTCCCATTGCTGCTCCTGTTAAGTCTTCTGGTGCTGCCCCTCCTGTCCAAAGAGCTTCGCCTTCTTGTCCAATGGTTACGGCTGTCCCTCGCGATTTCACTAAACCTCTGTGGTGCACCCGTCTTTCTTCGGCTCTCCGTTGCCTTCTGGCTTCAACTAATCACTCGGATGGTTGTCACGTTGTTACAGAAACGTACCGGACCCCAGATCATACCTTTGAGGGGATATACACTGTGTATGACTTCGGTGAAAACACCTTCCGTTTCCTTTGTGACAAGTTCTCTTTTGATGAGCTTCGATGCCGTTCCCCTCGAGTCAGGAGGCCTGCGTCCAACTTCCCTGGTCCTGCTGCCGTTGATCTTCCTTGCCTTTCTGCTGATGTCGTTCCTTCTGTGTTTCCTGGTCCTCCTCCAGTTCCTGCCAAGTCCTGAGGTTCCTTGTGATGTGCCTGCGTTTCTCCTGCTTGTTGTTTTGTTCTGTGTTCTTGTGTTTTTTGTCTGTAGGGTTTGGGTTTGGGTAATTTCTGTTGGGTTTTGGGTATGGGTAATGTTTAAGTGGAGGAAGGGTTCAATTCCCTTGCGAAGTTGGCGACATGGTTGTCCCTCCGTTTAGGTGGACCCACCCCTTCGGGGGTGGATGAGGCTTGAGGTCGGCAGGCATTGCACCGCCCTTCGGGGAGCCTGGCCGTCCACCTTAAACACAAAAAAAACTTACCTGACGCGGGAGTATGGCCGGAGGCCCTACCACTTTGGTTTGAGATTCTGGTCCTCCTAAGTGATTTTGGTGAGTGTTGCCAGTTTTTTCTGGTTTTTGGTGAAACTTTTGGGTTGCCATTTTGCCTTCGAAGCTTCTTGTTGGCTTTTAGTCACCCATCTGGTTTCTACCCCAAGTTAAGCAGCTGGTCACCCAGCTGGCTTGACTTCCCTGGGGTGACCCACCCGGTTGGGCTCCCAGGGTTTCGGCTTAACTTTTTTCCTGTGTCCTCCTTTTTCATTTTGCTATGTCTTTCAAATTCACTGTTGATCTTGATGTCGGGGGTTTTCCTGCCGGATCCTCGCCCACCGATATTGCAAAGGCAATAACTCGTTGTTACCCGAACCATGATTCCTTGAGGGTTGTGTCTATTCAGCAGTGCCCCAAAAAGGTTGCTCGGGTCACTTTTGATAAGCTTGATGGTAGGGCCCACCTGTTGGAAGCGAAGGAGTTGCGTATGATAGGGGAGTTCAAGGGGGTTACATGTAGGGTTATCCCCCCTCCTGTGCCTCCAACCCCCTGGTCCACGGTTATGGTCTACAACTATCCGTATGAGTTCCCTAATGAGTCGGTGGAATCAGTAATGAAGGGTTATGGTGAGGTTGGGGGGGTTCGGTGTCAATCTTGGGTTGACTTGCCAGGGGTTGCTACCGGCACCCGTCTAGTCAGGATGCGCCGCAAGTTTAGGATTCCGCGCTTCCTGTACATTGGGAACTTCCGATGCAAAGTGTGGTATAAAGGTCAGCCGGTTGTTTGTGACATTTGTAATGTTGAGGGCCACACTGCTGGGGCGTGCTCTCTCAGAGGTAAATGTCGTCTGTGTGAACAGCCAGGTCATATGGCCAAGTCCTGCCCGCTGTACTGCTACCGTTGTAAGGATAGTCATCCGGGCCTTGAGTGCCCTCGGATCTGGGGCAATCGCCCTCTGGTTTCTTTTGAGGAGGATGTTGATGTCACTGATGGTCCCCCGTTAAGTTCTTCTGTGGATAGCCGTCCCGGTGGATCGTCTGGCCCCGTTTCTGAGGGCCCGGGCTCCCCCTCTGCAGCTGATTCTCCCTCTGTCGATCTGCGTGACAATGAGCTGGACGAACTTGGCTCGCAAAGTGGCGAGAGTTCGATGAGCCAGTCTGTTCTTCCAAATCCTAATGCTTGTAATGCTAGTGATAATGTTAATTGTGATGTAAATGGAACTAGTAATGTAATGGATGAAAGTAATGTAAGAAGCGAAAATGAAACAAGTAATGTAATAAATGGAAGTAATGTAAGTAAGGAAAGTGGATCTAGTAATGTAATGAATCAAAATAATGTAAATAATGTTCTTGGAACTAGTAATGTAATGAACGAAAGTAATGTAAGTAATGAAAGCGAAATTAGTAATGTAATGAATGGAAGTAATTATTCTGCTCAGTCTGGTAGTAGCCAAATTAACGGTCAAACTGGTGATGGTCTGTCTGTTGGCGGCCAAATTGATGGTCTAATTGGTCATATTGATGGCGAGGTCTCCCCTGTGGAGTTCATTTCGCCGCCGGTCCCATCTCCGGGAGACATCCGTCTCGCCTCGGATGTTGATTTCTCTGATGCCTCTGCTGCAGGCCGTAAGCGTTCGGCAGAAGATCTTTCGGATGACTCTGGTGGTGCTTCTGTCTCTTGTAAGGTGCCCTCGGGTGGCCGCAATACGAGGAAACCAAAAGCCTCTCGTGGGCAACCTGCTGTGCATTCTCTCCCTGGTAATGTTGGTGCGGTTGTTAACATAGCTTACACGAGGTCATCTTCAAGGTCGTGATGTTGAGGCTTCTTTCTGTTTTCCTCATGGCTCTGTCGATTTTGTCGTTAAATTGTAATGGGATCAGGGACCAATCCAAGCGTTCCGGCCTCGTGCAGTGGTTGCGGTCATTGCCTCTCTGTGTTGATGTAGTCTGTCTCCAGGAGACTCATTGTCACTCTTCCGTGGAATGTCAATCTTGGTTCTCGTCTTCTGACTTCTGCTCTGTTGTATCCCCTGGCTCTGTCCATTCTTGTGGCTGTATTGTTCTGTATCGTCCTTCTTTGTCGTTGGTTAATTCCTGGTGCGATTCTGATGGGCGTCTTCTTCAGTGTGAGTTCTCGCTCCATCAGAAGTCTTTTCGTGTTTGCTGTGTGTATTGCCCCAATCGCAACCCTGCTCGTGACCAGTTCTTGGATGACATCTCCCCTAGGGTGGATCCCTCGATCCCCACCCTTTTGGCTGGCGACTTTAACACTGTTTTTGATCGGGCTTTAGATCGGTTCGGCTCTGATCCGAATGACTCGTCTAGGGAGAGCTCTGCTCACCTTTTCTCTTTGTTTGACGCGTGTTGTGTTGTGGACATCTGGAGGTATCTTCACCCTTCCTCCTCCAACTTTACCTGGACCAGGTGGAACGGCTCTGTGGCCTCTCGTATTGACCTTATTGGCGTCCCTTATGTTTGGGTTCCTTCTGTTTTGTCGTGTGATATTGTCCCCTGTCCTTTCTCTGACCACTGTGGTGTGCTGCTCTCTGTTTCCATTCCCGATGTTACTCCGCCTGGTCCAGGTCTTTGGAAACTCAACACCTCTATTTTGTCTGAGCCAGAGTACACTAAGCTTATTTCCGATGCTTGGTCCTCGTGGCGCCAATCTATGGCCCGCTTTCCCACCCTCGCCAAGTGGTGGGAGGAGGGGAAGAGCTTAATCAAGGGTTTGACCATCCGGTATTGTTGCTCCCGTTCGGCTACTCGGTCTTGCAACAGGGACCTCCTTGTACGCCTTGTTGACCACTTAAAGGCTAAAGTTGACCTTGGTTGGGCCTCCTGTCTTGGCCCCTACCATTCAGCCCTTGCGGAGCTTGCCCGTATTGACCAGTTAGCTGCTAAGGGGGCGCAGGTTCGCTCCCGGATTCGTTGGGTTGAGGAAGGCGAAGTCTCCTCGGCTTATTTTTTCCGCTTGGAGAAAAAGCGTTCTGCGGACCGGTGGGTCTCTGCGCTGCGGAAGGATGATGGCTCCATCGTTGCCTCTCCGGAGGATCTGTGTCGGTCCTTCTCGTCTTTCTATATTAATCTGTTCACGGCTGCTAGTACTGATCCGTCTGCCCAAGCCGAAATGCTTGGAAACCTGTCCTCGTTTCTTCCTCCGGCTGATGCTTCTGTTTGCGATGGCCATCTGTCAGTGGCGGAGTGTTTTGCAGCCCTCCAGGGGATGGCTAGACGCAAGGCCCCTGGCCTTGATGGCCTCCCTATGGAATTCTATGTGAAGTTTTGGGGTGTTCTTGGAAAGGACCTTGTTGCCGTCCTTAACTCTTGCTTCGATGCTGGTTGCCTGTCTCTCTCACAGCGCAGGGGTGTCATCTCCCTGTCCTTCAAAAAGGGGGATCGCCTTGATCCTCGCAACTGGCGCCCGATTACTCTTTTAAACGTTGATTATAAAATTGCTGCTCGTGCTATTACTGGTCGCCTTTTGCAAGTCATCCATCTGGTAGTGGACAAAGACCAGACCTGCGGGGTCCCTGGCCGCTTTATTGGAGAAAATGTTGCTTTTTTGCGTGATGTGGTTGATTATGCCGTGTCCTCTGGTTCGGAAGTAGCTATTCTCTCACTCGATCAGGAGAAGGCTTTCGACAGAGTTGACTGGTCTTTTATGCGTTCCACCCTGTCAGCCATGGGCTTTGGGTCATCCTTTATTTCTTGGGTTGATCTTTTTTATAATCGCGTCCAAAGTGCTGTCAATGTCAATGGCTACCTTTCTGAGTTTTTTGATCTGTCACGCGGCGTCCGCCAGGGCTGCCCTTTGTCCCCTCTGTTGTATGTCTTAGTGTCTGAAGTCCTTGCCGTCAACATCCGTTGTAATCCCCGTATTTCTGGTCTTTGCCTCCCTGGGTCTGAGCCCTTGTCGCCTATCTCTCAGTACGCTGATGATACTTCTTTGGTTCTTACCTCGGATGACTCCATTTTGGCATCCTTTGAGACTTATAGCCTCTTTGAGAAAGCGTCTGGCTCCAAGCTTAATCAGTCCAAGTCCAAGGGGCTCTGGCTTGGTCGGTGGAGCGGCCGAACCAACCCGCCTGTGGCTCTTGATTGGTCTTCCACCAAAGTTAAAGTTCTGGGTGTTTTCGTTGGCGTTGGTGACCTTGATGAGGCTAACTGGCGTCCTCGTATTGATGCGGTAGATCATGTTCTCACTTCGTGGCGTGCTCGCTCTCTGTCTTTTCGGGGCAAGGCGTTGGTAATCAATGCTCTTGCTCTGTCTCGTGTTTGGTATGTGGCCTCTCTAGTTCACATGCCTCGGTGGGTGCAACACGAACTTTCATCTCTTGCTTTTAAGTTTTTCTGGAGTGGCAAGCGTGACCTTGTGTCTCGTGCCGTTGTCTCCCAATCGTCGCTTTTTGGAGGCTTCTCTGTTGTTGATGTCAGGTTCAAGACTTGGTCACTCCAGGCTCAGTGGGTGAGGCGCTTTGTCTCCTCCCCTTCTGGTTGGGGGACTTTTCTTGTTCATTGGTTCAAGTCTGCCTTTGGGGTGACCCCAGTTGAGGCCTTTACTACGCCCTTTGCTTTCAGTCCTAGGTCCTTGCCGCCATTCTACAAGTCTCTCCTTGAAGCTTGGCGCGCCCTTGACGGATCTTTCTCCTCTTCGCGGAATAGCCTTGTTTATGGCTTTTCTGAGCCTCATTTCTGTTTGCCTGTTGCTAATATGTCCACCAAGTCTTGCTACCTCTATCTGCTTTCTGAGAACATGGTCTCACCGCATTGTGTCGAAAAGTTTGCGCCCACGTTTGGTGGCCTTTATTGGTCTACTACGTGGCGTGCGCTCTCCTTCTTTGATATGGATCGCCAAGTTATCGATCTCAGTTGGAAGATCGCCCATGGCGTGCTCTATACTGCTGAGCGCCTTTCGTACTTTGGATTGCCTGTCCCCCTCCCCTGTTTTTGTGGTGCCCCGGTTGAGTCATTGCAGCACCTCTTTTTCTACTGCCCCCTTGCTCAAAGTGTATTGTCTTGGCTTCAGTCCCTTTTGTTCAACTTCAGTGCTATGGCTCCTGCTCTTCTGCTTCGTCATGTGTTTTTTGGTTTCAACTCTGACGAGCTGCGTGTTGTTCCCCGGATTTTTGTGTATCTTTTGAATGTCTGCAAGTTCTTTGTCTGGCAATCCAGGAACGATTGTCGTTTTCGTGATGTCCAGCCGGGCGCTGTCTCAGTTATCGAGAGGGTCAAGTCTCGGGTTAAATTTAACCTTCCGCTTTTTTTCAAGCGGTTCAAGTCCCCTCGCCGTCAGCGTTTATTCCATCGCCAGTGGGGTGCCCGTGGTGTTATTGCTTCCGTTGCTGCTGGCCAGCTCTCCATTCAGCTGTGATGTTTTGCATGTCTCTAATCTGGGTTTCTCTTTGGTTGTGTCCGTCTGTGTCCTTCTGTGCTGGGTCTCCTTCATTGGTGTACTGCACAGTGGTCTGTCTTTTTGCATGGGCCTAATCTGGTCGTTTTTGTTCTTTCCCCTCATGTGCTGGGTCTCCTTCGCTGGTGTACTGCACAGGGGTTCTGCATGGCCCTAATCTGGGTGTTTGCTTTTCTGCATGGACCTAATCTGGTCGTTTTTGTCTCTGCCCCCTTGTGCTGGGTCTCCTTCGCTGGTGTACTGCACAGAGGTTCTGCATGGCCCTAATCTGGGTGTTTCGTGTTTGTTGCATGGACCTAATCTGGTCGCTCCTGTATGTGCCCTCTTGCGCTGGGTCTCCTTTACTGGTGTACTGCGCAGAGTTTTTTTGTTGTTGTATGTCCCGTGATTGTCTTTTGTTTCTCTTGTGCTGGGTCTCCTTCATTGGTGTACTGCATAGAGATGGCTTTGTTATCATGTTCTGTCTGTTTGACCACTTGTGCTGGGTCTCCTTCATTGGTGTACTGCGCAGTGGTTTCGTTTTTGTCCTGTATTTTTGTTCGTGTCGTGCGTTGGGTTTGGGTTTGGGCAATCTTTGTAGGGTTTGGGTACGGGTAATTTTTAGGTGGAGGTTGGGTTCGATTCCCTTGCGTAGTTGGCGACATGGTTGTCCCTCCGTTTAGGTGGATCCACCCCTTCGGGGGTGGATGAGGCTTGAGGTCGGCAGGCATTGCACCGCCCTTCGGGGAGCCTGGCCGTCCACCTTAAACACAAAAAAACTTACCTGACGCGGGAGGTACTGTGATCAAGGAGGCAGTCCTCTCAAGGCGAGGCCCTTTCATTGCACTTCGATCGGGTTGACCCTTGCGATTACCCCAAATGTGGGTAACTCGAGCGTATAATTTCTGGTAGTGGGGGCCTGCGTTCGCGCTCGCCCCCGAAAAAGTGTGGTGATTGAGTTGGCCAAAAAAGAGTCGGTTTGTAAATGTCACGCGACTGTTTTGTTTCTCAGTTCCTGGCGCGGCGACTGGGCACGTGTTGAGAGATCTGTGAGCCAGCGAGCTAGCCAGAAGACCAAGCAAGGAATTTGCCGGTACGAAAGGTAAGCGTTTTCTGTGTTCTTGAGCTTGCTTGTGAATTTGCTTTCCTACGTGTTCGGCTGTAACTGCAATGATGTCTTTCGAATTTTACACTTTGAACAGTTTGCTGCCGGACGTCCGCACGTACGTGGTTTATTTATCGTTCGCTGGATCGATCGGTCATTCCATTCGCTCAACGACAACCATGCTGTTGCAAGCAGAAAAAGAAGCAGACAGAAGAAGAGTGGTATTGGAAGATTTTTTATCTAACCGTGAGTTGTTTTGCACATAATTACGTTTGTTTGACAGCGAAGTTTGCCTGCTTTAAGTCGACTTTCCTTGGAGTTAAATCCAAAATGTTCACGTTTTGCCGCGATAATTTATTCGATTTCCTGATGATAATATTCTCTGTGGAGTTTGTTGTGCTTTGTTTCGAAGTGCGATGTTTTTTCCTTCGTGTTTGCGTGGTTTTGGCTGGGTTTACTTGCTTGAAAAGTGCTCTGGGAGCGTGATTATTTTAGGCTTCGATTTATTTGATGTCACAGAAGTAAATTTGATGTCACAAACAACTGCTCGCGACAACGTTGAGCGCGCACGAGACTGATCGCTCAAATGTTTGGCGGCGATGATTTTATAGACTCTTTCAACGTTTTTTTCGAGTATTTTGCTGCTTTTTTGGATCCAGATCTCTTGTGTAAAAGTAGCCGTGCCTTCTACGACCCCCAATCATTACAACAGGCTTTAAAATATCTTAAAATTTAACGTTCTTTTGAATAGAACTAAAAGAAAAAAAAAAGCCTACAACACGGGGTATTCCCAGGCGGTCACCCATCCAAGTACTAACCCCGCCCGACAGGGCTTAACTTCGGTGATCGGACGAGAACCGGTGCTTTCCCTGTGGTATGGTCGTAGACAAGAGAAGGGAGCTGAAATTTTGTCATTTACACCGAATGTAAAGTTGATTTCAAAGTGATTCATTTTTCGCGAAGCAAAGCATAACGTTTCACAGTTGTTCTCTTGCGTTACAATTGTTGAGTTCCCCCTTCATGTAACGCTTTAAACCGACCGTTGGTAATTAATCTATCGTTGTCCACGTGATGAGGGTACGTGATTAGAGTTCACGTGATAGTATTTCTGGGGTGATGACTTCCAGATGTTCAATGATAGGTATGAACTGTAGTCATTTTTTTTTCTCGGTTCCAGGTAATGGCGGACAGGCTATGGCTAAGAAAGATAGTAGACACAACGTGAACCGAGTTAGTGTGCAAAGGGGGCCTCTTGTAAGCGACAATATTTTGTCCACCATATCTTGAAGAAAGAAAACCTGGACCACCCTCCTAGGTACGGATATGTTCGGTATCGCTTCTCGGCCTTTTGGCTAAGATCAGAAGGTTTTTTTGCGATCGGTCAATACTTTTGACTGTTTTCTTTAAAATGTCTCAAAAAGGAGATCAGAGTTCTATGGAAATTGGTACTTGTGCTTCGGAAACCGTGTTAGTCGTCGACAACGATCCAGATCCGTCCCAAAATGTTGCTGATCCATCTCAAAATGAGAGCCAAGAGTCTCCCACATGGTCGGAATCGCCGGATCCTGAGGGAATTACTTCAGCCGTGCCACTCCCTGATGCGTTGAAACACCTCTATAGGAATGGTTTACGCTTTAAGAAAACACCCGAGTTTATTTGGAATCGTGAAACCGAGCAGCCTAAATTAGTCAAAAGTTGTTCAGTGTATTTCTCGGTCGACTCAATTTGCACAAGTCAAGAGATTCTTGAGGCGTTCGACAAAGCGGGCATCGACATCGATGAAATAAGCTCAATTCAAAGGAAAGCGTCGAATAAATCATGGGTGGTAACTTTTGACTCTGCAGTTACCAAAGAAGACGCGCTTGAAGTAGCAACAATCGAAATTGGCGGTGTGCCTGTGTTTCTGGGCGATTGTGAGAACCGTGTAGTCCTCGTTAAAATGTACGAAGCGCCGGCTGAATTGCCTGATACAGCACTAATTGGTCGTTTGTCATATTACGGGCGTGTGCTAAGTTTTCGCCGCGACCGGATTGCTGAGTCTATTGATAGCGGAGTGCGAACGGCTCGCATGCGGTTACATCGGCCTATCCCTTCGACTATCAACCTTGCCGGCGAGTTTATTCGAGTATGGTATCCAACGCAGCCCAAAACCTGCCGAAATTGTGGTTCTGACGAGCACATGGTTAAGGACTGTGACTCAATGCGCTGCTTCAATTGCGAACAATCTGGTCATCATTCGCGAGATTGCGAGTTGCCTGTTTTGTGTACTCTTTGCAAAGATGCTGACCATGATTTAAACAATTGTCCCTTTGTTTTATACAGCGCAAATATTGATGCTTCTACTGATGGATCAGCTACCAAGCGACAGGATCTTGTTAAGGAGCAGCGGAAAAATCGCCAGGAGAGGAAAGAACAGGCAAAGCAAGCCACGAAGGAAAACATCACTCGTGTCTCCGCAGACAAATCCAAGGATAGCGCCAGCGCCAGATCACATCAGCATTCCAATCAATCTGAGAAATCAACGGAACCATCTAATGAACGCCAGCACAGGAGAGGAGATGAGAGTAGGAGAGAGGGTGGAAGTCGCAGAGAAGATCGAGAGAGAAGGGAAGATCGGAGAGAGGAACGAGAGAGAAGTAGGCATTCGGAACGACGAGATCGGGATCGGGAAGAGGACAGAAGAGAGCGCCGGGAAAGAGAAGAGTTCGAGGAGTGGAGAGCATCCAGGAGACGGGAAGAGGAGAGATTTGAACGTGACCATTACCATCGGCGAGATTTTGACCGGGACCGATCGTCCAGAAGAGATTACAGGTCAGACGAAGACGATGATCACGGCTGGCAGACCGTTTCGCGCCGTAAGCGTAAATATTAACTTAAATGACTACTAGGCTCAAAATTGTTTCGATCAACATAAGAGGATTTACAAAAGCCAGTCTGATTGTGCAGGAAATTAAACTTCTAGGTTGTGACATAGCCTTTTTACAGGAAACTCACGTTTCCACAAAACGGCAAGCTGAGAAATTTGAGCGATTTTGGGACGGGAAATGTTTTTGGTCTTTCGGCGTTGGTAAATCTGCTGGTGTCGCTGTTGTTTTTTCGCCTAATTTTGCCGGTAAAATTATTCGCTTTTTAACTGACTCTGACGGTCGAATTTTGAGCCTTTTAGTCCAACTTAATAATCTTAAATTTAATTTAGTTAATGTTTATTTCCCTAACTCTGTTTCCTCTCGTAAAAGTTTGTTTTCTTGTTTGCATGATTATTTTCTTTCGCAAGGCGAACTCATTATTGGCGGTGATTTTAATTGCATTGACAACACTCTTGACAAATTGAATTGTTCTGTTATCCTCGCTTCTGACAAAAAATCTCTTTGTTCTCTTATGTGCGACTTTTCCCTTGTGGACATCTGGCGAAAGCGAAATCCGCGGGAAGTTTTGTTTACCTGGTCAAATAGCGATCACACACAAGCATCTAGAATCGATCGGTTTCTCATCTCTAAATCGTTAGTCTCTAATGTTTTATCTAGTGAGGTTCTCCCTTGTGTACTGTCTGATCACGACTTTGTTCAGTTGGAGATTTCAATCGGGAATTTCTCGAATCGTAGAGCTCGCGTTTGGCGTTTTAACGTTTCTTTATTATCTGACACTGATTTTAAACGTGTTTTATCTCGCGCCATTCTCGATTTTAAAGCTAAGATTCCTAATTTTAGTTCTCTTCGGGGTTGGTGGGATCAGCTCAAAGTCGAAATTCGTAATGTTTGTATTAAGTTTTCTTCCCGTAATCGTAAGTCTGTTAATCGCGAAAGAATTTCTCTTACTAAACAACTTATTCGTGCTAAAAACATTTTGCATGTTGATCGGTCTGGTGACGCGTCGGTTGTTAACAATTTAGAGTGTCAATTGTCAAGTCTGATTTCTAAAGAAGCCGAAGGTGCGAAAATAAGATCTCGCGCGCAGTGGTTTGAGGAGGGTGAAAAACCGACTCGCTACTTTTTTCGACTTGAACAGAAACGCGCTGAGAGCAATACTTTCTGCAGTCTAATGGATGATCACGGTGTAGAAAAATCCTCGCAAGAAGATTTGGAAAATATTTTGGTCCGGTTTTATCAAGCTTTGTTTTCTAAAGATGTGTTGGATATGCAAATTCAAACTGAAATTATTGATGATCTTGAGCTTTCTCTTACGGATTATGAGCGCGAAATGTGTGAAGGAATTTTCACAATAGATGAATTGCATGCCGCTTTGAAGGGCCTTCAGACCGGTAAAACACCTGGTTCTGATGGCCTTTCAACAGAATTTTATTTAGCCTTTTGGGATGATCTTGGTGATTCTCTCCTCTCTGTTTTGAACGAAGGATTTGAAGCTGGTTCTCTCGCATCGAGTCAATACGAAGGCCTTCTTAGACTGATTTATAAAAAGGATGATAGGCGTCTCCCGAAAAATTGGCGTCCGATTTCTTTGTTGAACACTGATTACAAATTAGCGTCCAAGGTTATCACAGAGCGTTTAAAAAAAGTAATGAGTTCCATTGTTCACCAAGATCAAACGTGCGGTGTAGTTGGCCGTTCAATTTTTTCGAACCTGCATTTAATTCGCGACGCGTTGGATATGATTAATAAGACCAATGAACCTGCGATTCTCGTTTCTCTAGATCAAGAGAAAGCTTTTGATCGTGTTGATCATGATTTTATGTTGCGTGTGTTGGTCAAATTTGGTTTCGGTCCGAACTTTTGTCGTTGGGTGAAAATATTTTATGCTAATGCCTTTTCTCGTATATTGATTAATGGTGCGCTTTCTTGCCCTGTTTACCTCCAAAGAGGTGTTAGACAAGGCTGCCCGTTATCGCCTTTGCTATATGTCCTTGTCTCTGAAGTGTTGTCAAATCAGATCCGGAAGAATAGACAAATCGAAGGCTTTCTGCTCCCCGGAGCTGGAGGCCTTCGTTTTACGATCTCGCAGTATGCCGATGACGCGACTAGTATTTTAAAATCGGAAAAATCTCTCTGTCACCTCTTGCGTGTTGTCCACAAATACGAATTGGGTTCAGGCGCCAAGTTAAATACAACTAAGTCAGAAGCTATGTGGCTCGGCCGCTGGCGTACCAACGGGGACTCCCCCTTCGGACTTAAGTGGGTGAATAAGATGCGAATTTTGGGAGTTTTCTTTTCGAATGGACTTGTTTGTGTTGATGATGACAATTGGCGGGAAAAGCTTAATAAGCTTAGCTCAGTCTTAGGCCTTTGGAAACAGAGAGATCTTTCTTTTATCGGGCGTGCAATGATAGTGAATGTTTTAGGTGCTAGTCGCTTGTGGCACGTAGCGAAAGTTATCCCTCCGCCCTCTTGGGTTCACGATAATTTTAAATCAATTGTTTGGCCTTTTGTCTGGAAGAGCAAAATGGAATGCGTTAGTCGCGAACGATGCTGCGCCCCCCTCGAGTCTGGTGGGCTCAACATTGTTGACTTTAGAACTAAATGCGAAAGTTTACGCCTGTCGAACTTCTTAGATTTGAGAGATAATTTTGGCTCTTCCAAGTGGCATTACCTTGCCCGTTATTTTTTAGGTAATAAGTTAACTGTTCTTGATAATCGTTTCTGTTTTCCGACCAATTTATGTCCGTCGTCTATCTCTCTCACGAATTACTATCGTAAGTGTCTGGACAGTTTTCATAAGTTGCACAACAGGTTTGATAAGTTGCCTGATGATCTATCTTGTAAGAATTTGTATAAATTGCTTCTTGTTTGCCCCGGTGTCGCGCCCAGGTGCGCCGGTTTCTGGGGGGCCGTAGTCGGTCGCCCCATTAATCGGTGGGCCTGGGTGTGGCGTAAATCTCGACTTAAGCTGATTGAGAATAAGAAAAATGATTTAGTCTGGCTCTTGATCCATAGAGCGATTCGAATACGTTATGCACTTATGTCTTGGGGCTACATCAATTCTGATAAATGTGCGGTATGTAATCGATCCGAAACAATCGAACACTGTTTTTTGAAATGTCCCAGAATAGTTAAAGTTTGGGATCATTTCTCCCCTCTTATTAGTACTTTTCTTGAATCTCCTTTTTCTGTTTCTCCTAAGTCTGTCTATTATCCCTTTTCTTTTATTGAATCTTCTACTGGTGTCAGTCTATCTCGTTACCTAATAGCTACGATTTTGTATTGGTGTTGGTTTGCCCGTAACCGCGCAACTTTCCACAACTCGAATTTAAATCATGACAAGATTATTCAGTTGATTAAAAATGATATCCAAATTAGAATTCGCGGCGATCGGTTAGACAGCATTCGAAATTTCTGGTCTTTTAAAGATGTCCTCTGTACCATAGATACGGGCAACGAAGTTACCTTTTTCCCGCCTTAATTGTAAATAGTTGTAAATAGCCTTGATGAACATTGTAAATAGTCACGAACATTTTTATTTGATTTAATTAGTATTAGTCACATTAGCACAAATATTAAGTTGATTTCTAGCGCGCATTGTTAAACTGTAAATAGTCGCGAGCACCGTAATTTGTATTAGAATTTAATTGGCATTTGTATATAGTTGATTGTTAACGCGCATTGTTAAACTGTAAATAGTCGCGAGCAACGTAATTTGAATCAGAATTATTTAGTATTTGTCACATAGATTTACTATATAGTTGTTTGTTAACGCGCATTGTTAAGCTGTAAATAGTCGTGAGCACCGTAATTTGAATTAGAATTAATTAGTATTTGTCACATAGATTTAGTATATAGTTGATCTTTAACGCGCATTGTTAAACTGTAAATAGTCGCGAGCACCGTAATTTGGATTAATTAGCATTTACTCTATAGTTTATTCTTAGCGCGCATTGCCAAACTGTAAATAGTCGCGAACACTGTAATTTGTATTAGATTTAATTTGATTTGTATATGTAGACACATTGAGCACATTGAACACTATAAACAGTAATTAGAATTAGCATCAGCACAAACATTGTACCATAAGTATTAGAGGAGCCCTTTGGTTATCCTGGATCATTAAATAAACTTTTTATATTTTTAAAAAAAAAATCTGTTCTTATCAGCTTAATATCTGATACGCTGCTCATTGAGCAGCTCATATATTAAACTGATTTTTGGAACTGGGCTGTGGAAAAGAGGCTTGCCTCGTCCCAGCCACGGGTTGCCTCGGTATAGCACTACCTCCGAGTGCGGCCCACTTCCCTTCGGGGAAGAAACCTTCATTCAATAAAAATAAAAAAAAAAAAAAGCTCTAACCGTATTGTGTCTTTGATTTCCACAAACAGGGGCCATTACACGGCAACTGAAAGGATCGCTTGACATCGTCGTGGCGTGAACCAGTAGGAACAGAGCCCGCAAAGCACTACCATATGGATTTAAAGGTAAGAGAGGGTTTTCCGGTGCCGACCCCGCGCCAAGATTTTTCATACTTACCTGACGCGGAGTATGGCCGGAGGCCCTATCGGTTTGGGGGCCGAAAGCCATTGTTCTCTGTAGTGTAAGTTGTATGGTTTTTTCTGTATTTATCAACGGAAGCCATTTTGGACCTTCGAGTTTCTTCTTCGTTTAGTCACCCAGCCAGTCTGTGTTCAAGTTAAGTCGCGTTGGTCACCCAACCAGTTTGTGTGGCCGCGCACTTGGCTTCGTTTTTTCATCATGGATAGTAACAAAGTTGCTCGTCCGCTGACGTTGGTGTTTAGTGTTCCTGAGGATTTGCGAACTGGTTCGAAGGAGGTTTTTCTGGCCAAGCTTATTGCTGCTTTGGAGCCTCATGTCATTAACTGTATTCAATTTATGCCTGGATATTTTGTGCGTGTTACGTTTGATCCTATGGACTCTCGCCAAGCTGTTTTCCAAGATGGTATCGTGATTGACAAGCTCAGTATTTCCTTCTTTGAAGCTGAACGTACTGTTGCTTTTGTTTATTTGCATCACTGCCCCGTGGAAGTTCCTGATGTTGATGTGTCTGCTGTTTTTTCTGATTATGGCACTGTGCTTAAGATGGAAGATTGTACGTATGATGGTTCGTCCATTCTTAATGGAACTCGTATTTTAAAGATGTCACTTTTGGAGGAGATCCCGACAAAATTGTATGTGTTGAGCTACCCTTGTCGAGTGTGGTATCGTGGGCAAACTCAAGTTTGCAACATTTGCAGTAAAGTTGATCATCGTGCCGCCGACTGCCCCCTTCGTGGTCTTTGTAGAAGTTGTCACCAACCTGGCCATTTTGCCCGCGATTGTCTTAACGACCCTGCCTCTAACGATGTTCCCAACGCTGACGACTCTTCTGCTGATCAACCCGCTGATTCTCCTGTTCCTCCTGCTGATCGTCCTGCTGATTCGTCTGTTGATCAATCCGTTGATTCTCCTGTTTCTCTCAATGCTGACCGTCCTGCTGATTCTCCTGGTGATGATGACGACACTGGTGATGATGATGATGATGATGACGGTGATAATGATAATGATTTCTGCAGTGGTGATGATGAAGTTGTTGCAGAGTTTGATGTCAACACTGTCTCTACTCGCCGTCGCAAGTCTGCTGATGTGCCGGATGTTGATCCCAAGCGTTCGCGATCCGCTGCTGATGATGTCCCTGATACGCCCTCTGTTGATCCCAAGCGCCCTGCTGTCCCTGATGAGCCCTCTGTGCCTGTTGTGATTTGTCGGCGCCCGCAAGAGGAGTATAACCCCATGTGGGTTAAAAGACTTCCTGATGAGTTTCGTGATCGTCTTTTTAAATTGGGACATACTACTGACACTCATGTTGCTCGTGAGATTTTTCATTCGTCGGATCGTTCTTATGCTTTGGATATTGTGTTTGATTTTGGTGTTAATACTTACAAGATTATTAAGGACCAGCGTACTTTTGAAGATGCGCGGTTTAGTGATTATAGGTCAGCCAAAGTGTCTCGTCCGCGTGTGTCTGCCTTTCCGGGACCCAAGCAGGTTTTACTTCCTGGTCCGTTAGCCGATGTTGTTCCGCTGGCTTTTCCGGAGGCCAGTGGTCAAGGATTGAATTATTTATAGATTGAATTATTTATAGTATAGTATAGTATTGTATTTCGATTATTGTATTTTAAAGTATTTATTGTATTTTAATTGTTTTTTCTTTTCCCACTTTATTTATATTGTATTTTCATTGTATTTTATCTAGATGTGAGGCGGGGTTCGACTCCCCGACGAAGTTGGTGGGCCGGCCCCAATGAGGGGGTGCCCCCTCACGTTTGAGCGGTTCTTTTATTCTGTATTTTTGTATTCATTGCTGTATTTAATGGAAGGCGGCCATTGCACTTCGGTCGTCGAACCGCTTCAAATACAAAAAAACTTACCTGACGCGGGAGGTACTGTGATCAAGGAGGCAGTCCTCTCAAGGCGAGGCCCTTTCATTGCACTTCGATCGGGTTGACCCTTGCGATTACCCCAAATGTGGGTAACTCGAGCGTATAATTTCTGGTAGTGGGGGCCTGCGTTCGCGCTCGCCCCCGAAAAAGTGTGGTGATTGAGTTTCCCAAAAAAGAGTCGGTTTGTAAATGTCACGCGACTGTTTTGTTTCTCAGTTCCTGGCGCGGCGACTGGGCACGTGTTGAGAGATCTGTGAGCCAGAAGACGAAGCAAGGAATTTGCCGGTACAAAAGGTAAGCGCTTTCTGAGTTCTTGAGCTTGCTTGTGAATTTGCTTTCCTACGTGTTCGGCTGTAACTGCAATGATGTCTTTCGAATTTTATACTTTGAACAGTTTGCTGCCGGACGTCCGCACGTACGTGGTTTATTTATCGTTCGCTGGATCGATCGGTCATTCGCTCAACGACAACCATGCTGTTGCAAGCAGAAAAAGAAGCAGACAGAAGAAGAGTGGTATTGGAAGAGTTTTTGTCTAACCGTGAGTTGTTTTGCACATAATTACGTTTGTTTGACAGCGAAGTTTGCCTGCTTTAAGTCGACTTTCCTTGGAGTTAAATCCAAAATGTTCACGTTTTGCCGCGATAATTTATTCGATTTCCTGATGATAATATTCTCTGTGGAGTTTGTTGTGCTTTGTTTCGAAGTGCGATGTTTTTTCTTCGTGTTTGCGTGGTTTTGGCTGGGTTTACTTGTTTGAAAAGTGCTCTGGGAGCGTGATTATTTTAGGCTTCGATTTATTTGATGTCACAGAAGTAAATTTGATGTCACAAACAACTGCTCGCGACAACGTTGAGCGCGCGCGAGACTGATCGCTCAAATCTTTGGCGGCGATGATTTTATAGACTCTTTCAACGTTTTTTTCGAGTATTTTGCTGCTTTTTTTTTATCCAGATCTCTTGTGTAAAAGTAGCCGTGCCTTGTACGACCCCCAATCATTACACCAGGCTTTAAAATATCTTAAAATTTAACGTTTATTTTGAATAGAACCAAAAGAAAAAAAAAGCCTACAACACGGGGTATTCCCAGGCGGTCACCCATCCAAGTACTAACCCCGCCCGACAGGGCTTAACTTCGGTGATCGGACGAGAACCGGTGCTTTCCCTGTGGTATGGTCGTAGACAAGAGAAGGGAGCTGAAATTTTGTCATTTACACCGAATGTAAAGTTGATTTCAAAGTGATTCATTTTTCGCGAAGGAAAGCATAACGTTTCACAGTTGTTCTCTTGCGTTACAATTGTTGAGTTCCCCCCTTCATGTAACGCTTTAAACCGACCTTTGGTAATTAATCTATCGTTGTCCACGTGATGAGGGTACGTGATTAGAGTTCACGTGATAGTATTTCTGGGGTGATGACTTCCAGATGTTCAATGATAGGTATGAACTGTAGTCATTTTTTTTCTCGGTTCCAGGTAATGGCGGACAGGCTATGGCTAAGAAAGATAGTAGACACAACGTGAACCGAGTTAGTGTACAAAGGGGGCCTCTTGTAAGCGACAATATTTTGTCCACCATATCTTGAAGAAAGAAAACCTGGACCACCCTCCTAGATACGGATATGTTCGGTATCGCTTCTCGGCCTTTTGGCTAAGATCGGGGAACATTGCACTTAGTTCCCCAATGATCTTATGAGCTCTCCTAGACATGGCTTATCCATTTAGGAGATGTCTCACGAGTCGCTGATCTAGGCCAAAACTTTCTTGTATATATTAGTCGTGTCGTTTCGGAACGTTCTGCCTATGACGGTTTTTCCTGATGTTTTAGATTTCTCCGAGCGACGAGTAAACTTTTTTATCCTAATAATTATTTACATCCTACTAAGAGATAACATTTATTGAGATACCATTTATTGAGAGAACATTTTGCGAAGATTCTACCTTGATATCCTGAAGATTTATTTGACTTTGGCGTACGGACTTCGAATTTGGACACGGATGAGTGCTCAAGGACTTTCACTGAGGAATTTGTTTACGTATTTTTGGATTTCCCTGTTCAAGGACTATACCTGCGGATTTTATTGTACTAGTGCTTTGGATATTCATACGGAGTTGAGTGCAGGAACGAGATTTTGGATGGAACTGAAACTAACTGAATGAGGAAGGGTCTGAGACTCTGTCCGAGGATTTTGTTTATACTGCGCTACCTACTTAAAGGCTTCAGTTCGGGAATTTGTTTACAAGGAGAACAATCAGTGCGTTCAAGGACTTTTTTGGAGGAATTTGTTTGCAAGAGATAACCATTGGAATACCTTTTTGCGGCTTTTGAACTCGGAACGGATTTTGAGATACTTGATTTTGACTACTGGATGCGACACTTACGACTTGATTTGAGAGTGACCTGGAACTACTAAGCTCACCGGATAGGACTTAATTTTTTTCGGATATGACTTATGCGGATTTACACTTGGATTTTGACTTTGTTCTTGGAATACTTGTAATCGGATTTTGTCTGTATTTCCTACCGACTACAATTTAGAGTTTTGTAATAGGAATACTTGTAAACTGAGTTTATTTTATTTGTAAATAAACTTTAAAAAAAAAAAAAAATCTGTTCTTATCAGCTTAATATCTGATACGCTGCTCATTGAGCAGCTCATATATTAAACTGATTTTTGGAACTGGGCTGTGGAAAAGAGGCTTGCCTCGGTATAGCACTACCTCCGAGTGCGGCCCACTTCCCTTCGGGGAAGAAACCTTCATTCCAAAAAAAGAAAAAAAAAACATTGCTCTAACCGTATTGTGTGTTTGATTTCCACAAACACAGGCCATTACACGGCAAGTGAAAGGATCGCTTGACATCGTCGTGGCGTGAACCAGTAGGAACAGAGCCCGCAAAGCACTACCATATGGATTTAAAGGTAAGAGAGGGTTTTCCGGTGCCGACCCCGCGCCAAGATTTTTCATACTTACCTGACGCGGAGTATGGCCGGAGGCCCTATCGGTTTGGGGCCGAAAGCCATTGTTCTCTGTAGTGTAAGTTGTATGGTTTTTTGCTGTATTTTTCAACGGAAGCCATTTTGAACCTTCGAGGTTTCTTCCTCGTTTGTCACCCAGTCAGCTTGTGTTCAAGTTAAGTCGCGTGGGTCACCCAACCAGTTTGTGTGGCCGCGCACTTGGCTTAGTTTTTTCGTCATGCCGAGTAGTGAGAAAGTGCCTCGTCCGTTGACGTTAGTGTTTAGTGTTCCGGAGGATTTGCGAACTGGTACGAAGGAGGATTTTCTGGCCAAGCTTACTGCTGCCTTGGAGCCTCACGGCATTATCTGTGTTCAATTTATGCCTGGATACTTTGTGCGTGTTACGTTTGAATCTATGGACTCTCGCCAAGCTGTTTTCCAAGATGTGATTGACAAGCTCAGTATTTCCTTCTTTGAAGCTGAACGTACTGTCGCCTTTGTTTATCTGCATCACTGCCCCACAGAAGTTCCTGATGATGCTGTGTCTGATGTTTTTTCCGATTATGGCACTGTGCTTAGCATGGAAGATTGTACGCATGATGGTTCGTCCATTCTTAATGGATCTCGTATTTTAAAGATGTCACTTTTGGAAGAGATCCCGACAAAATTGTATGTGTTGAGCTACCCATGTCGGGTGTGGTATCGTGGGCAAACTCAAGTTTGCAACATTTGCAGTAAGGCTGATCATCGCGCCGCCGACTGCCCCCTTCGTGGTCTTTGTAGAAGCTGTCACCAACCCGGCCATTTTGCCCGCGATTGTCTTAACGAACCTGCCTCTGATGATGTTCGCAACGCTGATGACTCTTCTGCTGATCAACCTGCTGATTCTTCTGTTCCTCCTGCTGATCGTCCTGCTGATTCGTCTGCTTCCCCTGCTGATCAATCCGCTGTTTCTCCTGTTTCTCTCAATGCTGAGCCTCCTGCTGATTCTCCTGGTGCGATGGATGACGATGATGGTGATGATGACGAGATTGGCGATGATGATGACGATGACGGTGATGAGTCTGGTGATAATGATTTCCTCAGTGGTGATGATGAGGTTGTTGCAGAGTTTGATGTCAACACTGTCTCTACTCGTCGTCGTCGCAAGTCTGCTGATGTGCCGGATGTTGATCCCAAGCGTTCGCGTTCCGCTGATGTCCCAGATATGCCCTCTGTTGATCCCAAGCGCCCTGCTGTCCCTGATGAGCCCTCTGTGCCTGTTGTGATTTGTCGGCGCCCGCAAGAGGAGTATAACCCCATGTGGGTTAAAAGACTTCCTGAGGAGTTTCGTGATCGCCTTTTTAAATTGGGACATACTACTGACACTCATGTTGCTCGTGAGATTTTTCATTCGTCGGATCTTTCTTATGCTTTGGATATTGTGTTTGATTTTGGTGTTAATACTTACAAGATTATTAAGGACCAGCGTACTTTTGAAGATGCGCGCTTTAGTGATTATAGGTCAGCCAAAGTGTCTCGTCCGCGTGTGTCTGTTTTTCCGGGACCCAAGCAGATTTTACTCCCTGGTCCGTCAGCCGATGTTGTTCCGCTGGCTTTTCCGGAGGCCAGTGGTCAAGGATTGAATTATTTATAGTATTTATTGTTTTTTCGATTATTGTATTTTAAAGTTTTTGTTGTTTTTCGATTATTTGTATTTTAATTGTTTTTTCCCACTTTATTTATATTGTATTTTCATTGTATTTTATCTAGATGTGAGGCGGGGTTCGACTCCCCGACGAAGTTGGTGGGCCGGCCCCAATGAGGGGGTGCCCCCTCACTTTTGAGCGGTTCTTTTATTCTGTATTTTTGTATTCATTGCTGTATTTAATGGAAGGCGGCCATTGCACTTCGGTCGTCGAACCGCTTCAAATACAAAAAACTTACCTGACGCGGAGTATGGCCGGAGGCCCTACCATTTTGTGGGTCGAAAGTCATTGTTCTCTGTGAGTGAGTATTGCTGGGTTTTTCCCAGTTGTTGGCTGACGGCCATCTTGTTCCTTCGAGCTTCTTGTTCGATTGGGTCACCCATCCGTTTGGCTACCAGTTAAGCTCGGTCGCCCAACCGGGTTATCTCTGCTACAATGCCGTTTGGTGAAAAAGTTGAACGTCCAAATACGCTTGTTTTTTGTGTGCCTGAGGCCTTGCGTGAAGGTTCTAAGGATGAGTTCGTGGAGAAAGTGGTTGCTGCCCTTCATGGTTTCGATCTTAAGGCCATTCAGTTCGTCCCGAATTACCACGTCCGTGTTACGTTTGAAACTCTTGAAGCCCGCAATGAAGTCTTCCTTCGTGGCCTGAAAATTGCTGGCATTGCTGTTCCTCTTGTGGAGGCTGATGTTTCCGTTTGCCTGGTTTACCTCCATCACTGTCCTGTTGAGGTGCCAAACTCGGTCGTCAAAACCGTGTTTAAAGAGTTTGGTGATGTCCTTGGTATTGAACGCCTTTATCACACTGGCACTACCATTTACAATGGATCCCGTACGGTTAAGATGATCCTGAATGACAGCATCCCGTCAAAGCTGCATGTCTTGCGTTATCCCTGCCGTGTTTGGTACAGGGGCCAGCCCCAGGTTTGTCACATCTGCGAGAAAGCTGGTCACCGTGCTGCTGACTGTCCCTTGCGTGGTCTCTGTAAGCGCTGTAAACAGCCCGGTCACTTCCTCCGTGATTGTAAAAGCCCTCCTCCGTCTGCTTCCTCTGCGGAGCCCATTCCTTCATCTGTGCGGCCTGCCCCTGCTGTTCCTGCGTCTGCTTCTACTGTACAGCCTGCTTCTTTAGCTTCCTCTGCGGAGCCCGTTCCTTCGTCTGTGCGGCCTGCCCCTGCTGTTCCTGCGTCTGCTGCTACTGTACAGCCTGCCTCTTTGGCTCCTGTGGCTGTTTCTGTTCAACCCGTGATGGATACTGCCCCGGATGCCACCCGATATTCCATAAAGCGCCCAGCTGATGATGCCGAGTCGGGTGATTCTGATGCCTCAACACCTTCTGTAACTCCAGTTCTCTCCTCTGCTCCTGGTCGTCTTGTCAACGCCGTCTCCAAAGTTTTTCGCAAAAAACGGGTTTCTGCTGTTCCTTCTACCGTGTGTCCTTCTGATTCTTTCGATGAGCTCTTGTCCGTTACTGATTCCGCCACTGTTCCTGCCACTGCTGCTGAGTTCTCTGCTGTTTCCACTGCTGTTCCCGACTCCGCTGCGGATGCTCTTGATGTTCCTTCGTCTTTGGTGGTCTCTCCTTCGTCCATTCCTCCATCTGGTGTCCCCCCTGAAACTGACGCTGACGTCGTTGTACTTGAATCGTCTCAGTCTACTGTGTTTATGTCTGCCCTTCCTCCTGCTCCCTCAGACTTTGTGATTCCCGATGAAGTTGCTGCTGCCCTTCGCACATGCTATTCTTTCCAGGCCATCGTTACTTATGAAAATGGTTCCTTTTCCGTCATGGACTGGGGAAAATTCTACCGCCGAATCATAAAGGAAGACTCTGCCACCCTTGAGGACTACCGCAATCGGTACTATGATGATCATCCTGAAGATCGTGCCAAAATGTCTGTCTTTCCCACTGGCCGCCGTCCGTTACCTGCCGACCTTGTCCTTGATCCCGCCATTCCTCCTGCTGAGTTTCCGCCTCCGCCTGATGTCCCTCTTCCCTGCTGGTTGTCCCGTTGAGTCCTTTGTTTCCTATGTAGTTATGTTCCGGTTGTTTGTTTTTCCTCTTAGTATAGTGGTCGCCTTTGTTGGTTGTACTGCTGTTGTGTCTGTTTCAGTTGTGTAGTTTCAGTTATGTAGTAATTTTTAAGTGGAGGCAGGGTTCGATCCCCTGGCGAAGTTGGCGTATTGGTGACCCTCCGTTTATGGTTTGTGACCATCTCTGTGGCCTTGCACCCCCGCCACGGGATGGATGAGCCTGTAGGCCAGGAAGCATTGCACACCCTTCGGGGGGCTTGCCTGTCCAAACCCAAAAACACAAAAAAACTTACCTGACGCGGGAGGTACTGTGATCAAGGAGGCAGTCCTCTCAAGGCGAGGCCCTTTCATTGCACTTCGATCGGGTTGACCCTTGCGATTACCCCAAATGTGGGTAACTCGAGCGTATAATTTCTGGTAGTGGGGGCCTGCGTTCGCGCTCGCCCCCGAAAAAGTGTGGTGATTGAGTTGGCCAAAAAAGAGTGGGTTTGTAAATGTCACGCGACTGTTTTGTTTCTCAGTTCCTGGCGCGGCGACTGGGCACGTGTTGAGAGATCTGTGAGCCAGCGAGCTAGCCAGAAGACGAAGCAAGGAATTTGCCGGTACGAAAGGTAAGCGTTTTCTGTGTTCTTGAGCTTGCTTGTCAATTTGCTTTCCTACGTGTTCGGCTGTAACTGCAATGATGTCTTTCGAATTTTACACTTTGAACAGTTTGCTGCCGGACGTCCGCACGTACGTGGTTTATTTATCGTTCGCTGGATCGATCGGTCATTCGCTCAACGACAACCATGCTGTTGCAAGCAGAAAAAGAAGCAGACAGAAGAAGAGTGGTATTGGAAGATTTTTTGTCTAACCGTGAGTTGTTTTGCACATAATTACGTTTGTTTGACAGCGAAGTTTGCCTGCTTTAAGTCGACTTTCCTTGGAGTTAAATCCAAAATGTTCACGTTTTGCCGCGATAATTTATTCGATTTCCTGATGATAATATTCTCTGTGGAGTTTGTTGTGCTTTGTTTCGAAGTGCGATGTTTTTTCTTCGTGTTTGCGTGGTTTTGGCTGGGTTTACTTACTTGAAAAGTGCTCTGGGAGCGTGATTATGTTAGGCTTCGATTTATTTGATGTCACAGAAGTAAATTTGATGTCACAAACAACTGCTCGCGACAACGTTGAGCGCGCGCGAGACTGATCGCTCAAATCTTTGGCGGCGATGATTTTATAGACTCTTTCAACGTTTTTTTCCAGTATTTTGCTGTTTTTTTTTATCCAGATCTCTTGTGTAAAAGTAGCCGTGCCTTCTACGACCCCCAATCATTACAACAGGCTTTAAAATATCTTAAAATTTAACGTTATTTTGAATAGAACTAAAAGAAAAAAAAGCCTACAACACGGGGTATTCCCAGGCGGTCACCCATCCAAGTACTAACCCCGCCCGACAGGGCTTAACTTCGGTGATCGGACGAGAACCGGTGCTTTCCCTGTGGTATGGTCGTAGACAAGAGAAGGGAGCTGAAATTTTGTCATTTACACCGAATGTAAAGTTGATTTCAAAGTGATTCATTTTTCGCCAAAGCATAACGTTTCACAGTTGTTCTCTTGCGTTACAATTGTTGAGTTCCCCCCTTCATGTAACGCTTTAAACCGACCGTTGCTAATTAATCTATCGTTGTCCACGTGATGAGGGTACGTGATTAGAGTTCACGTGATAGTATTTCTGGGGTGATGACTTCCAGATGTTCAATGATAGGTATGAACTGTAGTCATTTTTTTTCTCGGTTCCAGGTAATGGCGGACAGGCTATGGCTAAGAAAGATAGTAGACACAACGTGAACCGAGTTAGTGTGCAAAGGGGGCCTCTTGTAAGCGACAATATTTTGTCCACCATATCTTGAAGAAAGAAAACCTGCACCACCCTCCTAGGTACGGATATGTTCGGTATCGCTTCTCGGCCTTTTGGCCAAGATTTGTCTTTTGCTCGCGGGGACGGCTGTTTATTTTTTATCAGAAAATAGTGTGTTCCTGGCGGAAGCCCTGGCCTTCTGCGCCTCTGGCCATGCCTGGTTCTACCGCGAGTGACGCCGAATTCTTTGATGCTCATGGAAAAATTGATGGTCTATCAGATGTGTCCGGCGATACTTTCCTTGTAACTGACAACGAATTATCTGACGATCAATCTGACAACGAGAGCTCTTACGCTGCCCGAGCCTCACGGAATACTGGCTTTTCTGATCCCAACGCGACCAACCACGGGTACAACAAACGGGAGTACCTTGGCAAGGATCGCTTCGTAACGGACTTCGAGAAAGAGAACTTTCTGCCAGACAATTTGACGCCTGACCGGCCGTGCACGGCTTACTTCTCAAGTCACACCTTTGTCGACTCGACTGCAGTCTTCAAAGCGCTAGAGAAGATGAAATATCCGCCGAAAGCTATCCGATGTTTACAACGCAAGCCATCCGGCGATATGCTAATCACGTTTGCGAACCCTGACCTGAAAGAAGAGTTTATTGCGAAAAATGTCATTCGCGTTAACAACCGTCCTTTTGTAGTTAATGACGATGACCGATATTTGGTTTACTTGAACATATACGACGCGCCATACGAGTTATCAGACACGGCAATTATCCGCCGCTTGCAGCCCTATTGTGAAGTTATTTCAGCACGGCGTGGTAAATATGCTAATCAGCCTGATGTTTTCAATGGCATGAGGCATTATCGTGTGAGGATTATCGAGCCTATTCCTAGCTACCTACGCTTTGGAAAGTTCTTAATACGTCTGAGCCATGATGGGCAACATCATACCTGCCGAAAATGCAACCGCAGAGGCCATTTTGCGAACGAATGCAACAACAAAGTCTGCTTTAACTGTGATCAACTCGGCCACGAATCACGCCATTGTCCTGAAGATATTAGATGCAGTATATGCAAATCTACATCTCACCTCGCCCGTTTTTGTAATCTGTCGTGGTACAAACAACCCACACCTTGTCCGCCCGAGGCGCAAGCCCAGGATCAGACCGCCGATCAGGCATCTAGCAATGACAACCCGGGCGGAGCTGATCCCCCGCAAAACGAGGAAAATCCTGACCCGGATGACGATATCACAGAAGCTATTGTCGAGCGCGATGACAATCATGCCACAGCAAATGAGTCAAATGTAAACAGCCCGTCTGTGAAACCAACTCCTGTGCCTAGAAACAAGCCTGTCATCCAACGACCTGCTCAAGCCTCTGAACTGCACCCCTCTGAGAATATATCGCCTTCTGCCGATCAACCTTCTGCTTCTCCTGTGGAACCCTCTTTTGAGTCCCAGACGCCACAAGGAGTCCTAGACTCCCAGGGTCTGCTTATCTCGCCTGATGCGCCTGCGGCTGCAAATGTTTGGCCTACACCCCCTACCCAAGAGAGCATCGACCTAACCCGGAACGAAGACAGCAGGAACGAAGAGCACTCGGAAATGGAAACGGAATCGTCCCCCCCTCAGGGGGAGAGCAACGCAACACAACACAACAGCCTTCAGGTAAGCCCCCCCTGGGAAGACGGAAACCGGCGCCTATCCCGACGGCCTTAGTTGCTCTGGGCCGCCGGCCAACGAGACCTACCCTGGTCACTTCTAGCAAGAAGAACGCTGAACCAGAGGAGGATAATCCCTCTAGCGCCGTATTAAAGCGCAAAAAGGACGGACCGCTTGTGAAGAAGCTCAAGAAGGGTAAAAAATATACTTAGTACTCGTTAGCTGAACCTTGACCTTAACTACTTTCAAACTACTTACAATTAATGCTCGGGGTTTAAACGCTCGTAAACTTCACCTGATTTCAGATCAAATGAACCAGCTAAATTGTGATCTTTGTTTTGTGCAAGAAACTGGCATTTCAAATGCGAACTCAATTAAATCTCTGTCTTCGGCGTGGCGTGGATCTAGTTTCTGGTCTCCGGCGATCGGTCGCCAGGGCGGAGTGGCGGTTTTTGTCGCGAAAGACTTTAATGGTGAAATTATTTCGTGGAGGAAGGATACAAGTGGTCGAGTGCTTAGTATCCAGATCAGACTAAATCAGGTGAATTTTAATTGCGTGAATATTTACGCGCCGACTAATCCATCTGAAAGGAACTCCTTTTACCAGTCGGTACATCATTTTTTCTATCCCCACTCCAGATTAATTATCGGGGGTGATCTTAATTGCTACGATAACCCGCGAGATAAATTTGGAGGTAATGTCTCCACATCGAGTGAGTTATCGTCCTTCAAATCCTGCTATAATTTAGTCGATTCATGGCGTACAAAACACCCTCGCGCGGGGAGTTGCACGTGGTTCAATTCCGATATGTCGATCGGAAGTCGTTTAGATTCCTTCTTACTTGTTCGAGATATGTTAAGGTCACTGTCATCGTGTGAAATTCTACCGTGCGCCTATTCTGATCACGATTTTGTTTTTCTAGATCTAGAGATTGAACGGGTTTGTAATTTCGGCCCGGGAGTGTGGAAATTCAACAACTCATTGTTGTCGGACCAGTTGTATTGTGATTCTATCGCTTCTATTATTGATCAACACACTCGATTTAAACATGTTTTTTCGTCAATTAAGGAATTATGGGAGGCTCTTAAGGCCTCTATTAGACAGCGATCGATTGAATTCGCTAAGACTAAACGGAGAGAGCTTTCGCGCGAGCAGGTTTCTATTACGAACCGCCTCATTGAATTAAAGAACTCCTTAGTTAATGGTGATTCTGCCGCTAAGGATGAAATCTTAGAACTAGAATCTACGCTGAACGCTTTGTTTACTAAAGAACAAGATGGAGTAAAAATCCGCAGCCGAGCTAAGTGGCTGGAGGAAGGTGAAAAGCCCTCCAGATTTTTCTTCAAGCTAGAGCGTGAAAAATTCGATAAAAATTTTGTTTACTCCGTTTTCAATTCTAATGAGGAGGAAGTGTTTTCCCATTCAGAAATAATGAATGCGCACGAGGAATTTTATGCAAATCTTTTTTCCCGCGACGAGATTGACCCTACCACACAATCGGAATTACTGTCAAATATTACTGCGTCTCTCTCAGATAAAGATCGCGATAGTTGCGAAGGTGAACTTTCTATCGGTGAACTTACGAATGCGCTGAATAAAATGAGTAGGAATAAATCCCCTGGCCCCGATGGGCTTACCGTAGAATTTTATTCAAAATTCTGGCATTCTCTCGGACCAATTCTCGTTGATGTTATTAACACGTGTTACTCACAGTCTAATTTATGCGAATCAATGAAAACAAGCAATACCAGGCTTGTTTTCAAGAAGGGTGACAAGAGAAGCCTGAAAAATTGGCGCCCAATCTCTTTACTAAATGTGGATTATAAAATATGCTCAAAAGCTCTCTCTATCCGGCTATCTCAAGTGTTAGAAAATATCGTTAGTCCGGATGAAACATGTTCAGTGCCAGGTAGATCTATTTCGTCAAATTTAACCACCCTGCGTGACATGCTCGATTATGTCGAACGGACAAACGAAACCGGCATACTAATAAGTCTAGATCAAGAGAAGGCCTTCGATAGAGTGGATCGATCCTTTTTAATGAACTTACTCCAGCGCTTTGGCTTTGGTTCTTCCTTCTGTAATTGGATTTCAGTGTTGTATAATGGCGCAAGTATGCAAGTTATCGTTAATGGATGGCTTTCTCGCAAGATTGAATTACACCGCGGGGTAAGGCAGGGGGATTCCCTTTCGCCGATGCTGTATATTTTGTGCGTGGAGGTACTCGCCTGCCAAATTAGGAATACTCCTGATATCGAAGGCTTTCTCTTGCCGGGAGCTAAAGGCAAACATTTTAAAGTAGGCCAGTATGCCGACGATACGACCGGGTATGTTAAGAACCTCAGTTCCTTACATAAATTGTTTCAGGTCATATCCCTCTATGAACGGGGCTCGGGGGCAAAGTTAAATAAGTCCAAGTCAGAGGCCATGTGGCTTGGGGCTTGGAGGAACCGCCCAGATCAGCCTCTAGGTTTGACGTGGGTCAAAAAAATGAAAATTCTGGGCATCTTTTTTGGCGTTGTTAACGTCGAACAGGATAACTGGGAGCCTAAACTGTCTAAACTGGATAAGATGCTCAATAGGTGGAAATCGCGCTCGCTATCCATGATTGGAAAAACCCTGATTCTTAATATTCTTGGCGTGAGCAAGCTCCTGTATCTTGCTCGGGTGCTTGTCACTCCGAAGTGGGCACTCGAGAGATACAACGGGCTTGTCTGGCCGTTTCTTTGGGGTTCAAAGATAGAAACTGTAGCTAGGAAAACGCTTCACTGCTCTGTATCTAAGGGCGGACTAGGTGTCGTTGATTTTGAAGCTAAAGGGCACGCGCTGCGGCTGGCTTCAACTGTTGCCTCAGTTAACGAAGCTAGCTTTAACGGTTACTATTTGGCTAAGTATTTTTGTGGTGGAAGGCTGGCCCGCTTTAACGCAAAGTGGGCCTGCCTTCGAGATAACTCTACACCTAGTGCGAATCTTCTTACCCCGTTTTACTCTAGTAGCCTTAAAATCTTAGAGAAACTTTCTTACCTACCGAGCTCCTTTAACTTTAATTCTCGGAATACTTATCTTGAGCTACGTAAGGAGAAAACCTCCCCTCCAATCCTCCCCCGATATTGGGCCCCTTTTGTGGGGACAAACTTTGACCTCGCTAAGCACTGGTCACATGTGCGCGACCCCTTGACTGAAAACTTTAAGAGTGATTTGTCCTGGATGATTACCCTGCGCGCTGTGAAGGTTAGAGACTCATTACGCAATTGGGGCTACATTCAGTCTGATAAATGTGCGTCGT
>OY855904.1:3587700-3597700 GCA_963693305.1 Meandrina meandrites
GTGATGACTTCCAGATGTTCAATGATAGGTATGAACTGTAGTCATTTTTTTTCTCGGTTCCAGGTAATGGCGGACAGGCTATGGCTAAGAAAGATAGTACACACAACGTGAACCGAGTTAGTGTGCAAAGGGGGCCTCTTGTAAGCGACAATATTTTGTCCACCATATCTTGAAGAAAGAAAACCTGGACCACCCTCCTAGGTACGGATATGTTCGGTATCGCTTCTCGGCCTTTTGGCTAAGATCAAGTGTAGTATCTGTTCTTATCAGCTTAATATCTGATACGCTGCTCATTGAGCAGCTCATATATTAAACTGATTTTTGGAACTGGGCTGTGGAAAAGAGGCTTGCCTCGTCCCAGCCACGGGTTGCCTCGGTATAGCACTACCTCCGAGTGCGGCCCACTTCCCTTCGGGGAAGAAACCTTCATTCAATAAAAAGAAAAGAAAAAAAAAAAGCTCTAACCGTATTGTGTGTTTGATTTCCACAAACAGAGGCCATTACACGGCAACTGAAAGGATCGCTTGACATCGTCGTGGCGTGAACCAGTAGGAACAGAGCCCGCAAAGCACTACCATATGGATTTAAAGGTAAGAGAGGGTTTTCCGGTGCCGACCCCGCGCCAAGATTTTTCATACTTACCTGACGCGGGCTTTTGGTCAGCTAGGTGAGTTTAGTTTTGAGGAGTTCGTGTATCAGCTGTTCAAGCAGAATCAAGTTCTGAACGACCATCAAGTCAGGAGGATTGGTGAGTTTTACTTCTATACCCATCTTTTGCTGTGACCCTCCTGAGGACTTCATGCTGAGCGCTTTGCTCTAACTCAGGGTAAGCAGCGTCTTTGGGTGCTTTCCTTTCCTTGTCCTTTTTGGACTTAGCGCTCTTACCGTTTTTCGGTTTTCGAGCCTTTTTCTCAGCTCTCTTGGCCAGTTTTCTGGCACAAGTTTGCTGTTTATCTTTCGGGTCACCCAGCCGGCTTAACACCGCCTGGGTCACCCATCCATTTTGGTCGCCTTTTTGGCGACCTTTTCCCTTCTTTATTTTGTTGCTGTGTGCGGTCTTTTGACCAGCCTTTTTGCGTGCTTTTTCAGCTAATTTTTTGGCGGGTTTTTTTCTGCTCGTTTTTTTCCTTGAATTCATTGTGTGGTGGGTGAGAATTGTTTGAATTGGTGGTGTTTTGTGGACAGAAGGTTCCATTTTTGTTTAAACTTGATCTTAATAAATAATTAATTTGTAATTATATACGGGGACAAAGACCCGTTTTTGTAATTGATATCTAACTAAATTGTAGTTGTATACGGGGACAAAGACCCGTTCTCACTTTCTTTAAATTCATTTGTATTTAATATCTAGTAATTGTATACGGGGACAAAGACCCGTTTAAATTCATTTGTGTATTTGATATTTAATTTAAATTGTAGTTGTATACGGGGACAAAGACCCGTTCTTTTTCTGTTAAATTCATTTGTACTTAAATATTTGGTAATTGTATACGGGGACAAAGACCCGTTTAAACTCATCTCTGAAATTGATATTTAATTTAAATTGTTCTTTTAAATTCATTTGCATTTAAATATTTAGTAATTGTATACGGGGACAAAGACCCGTTTTAACTCATCTCTGAAATTGATATTTAATTTAAATTGTAGTACGGGGACAAAGACCCGTTCTCTTTCCGTTAAATTCATTTGTATTTAGTAATTGTATACGGGGACAAAGACCCGTTTAAACTCATCTCTGAAATTGATATTTAATTTAAATTGTAGTACGGGGACAAAGACCCGTTCTTTTTCCGTTAAATTCATTTGTATTTAAATATTTAGTATTTGTATACGTTTTAAACTCATTTGATACCAATTTAAATTGTAGTATACGGGGACAAAGACCCGTTCAATTTTTCCTTTAACATTTAAAATTGTAATTGTTCATCTGCTTATTTTCTTCCCATCATGCGTCTTCCGCGCACTATCAATATACAAATTGGCCGTAAATTAAGCGGTAAAACGAAAGATGAGATTCTGTCTGAAATCGTGAGGGCTTTCCCTAACGGTGTTTTGGCATGCCAGTTTTTTTTTTTTTTTTTTTTTTTTTTTTTTTTTTTTATTCCAATACAATTACACACATTACAAGCAAACTTAAATAAGGTAAAGTAGAGGCAAACCAAACAACAACAGCTAACTCCAGTACAACAGTTCTCCAATACATTTTCATACAATTTCAAGTACAATACATAACAATACGGTACATTTCCATCTATTACATTAATTAGATTGAAAACGGACTATTAATCTTTAAGGTTCTACAATAGTTATTAAATTTATTTTGAAATTCTTTTAATGTCAGTTGGCTGTCCCACATTTTATTATAAATTATATAATGCCTTAAATATGTAATAAAAAGATTTGCTATTAGGTTTGCGTGATGTTCTATTCCAAAGATTAAAGAATAGTTATTTATATCGAGAGGCTTGTTTGTCTTCCGCTCAAACCAATTGCATGCACTGGAGATGAATTCAAGCGCTGATGGGCATTGAAAAAAGCAATGTTCTATAGAGTCATCCTGTTCACAGTAGATACATTTCGCGTCTGGGGCAATGTTACAGAATGCCAACTCTCTTTTAGTGAAAATAATACGATGTAATAATTTGAATGTCGTTTGTAGGACTTTTGTATCTTGGCAGATAGCCTTAGTATGTTTTAAACAGTTTTCGCATTCTTTTGTAACGTCTCTGTCGAAGTAATTAGACCACTTCCGAAAACCTGTAGGACACGTGTACTTTCCTTCAATAAATAGTCTGTAGTAGTCTTTGCATTTCATTTTACATAAATCTATTTCGGTATTTTGACCTAGAGCAACTGGCTTACCGTTGTCAAGAATCCCCTTATCTACGTTAATGTTTTTCCCTGAAACAAAGAGGCGTTTTGGAATTGTTGATGTCATCTGATAGAACTGAAGAAAGTTCGATTTAACATTATTATACTTCTCACTAAAGTCCTTGTAGGTCATTACTGTGCCATCATCCTTTAAAAGATCCTGAACAGTAACAATATTGTTGTCATACCAAGACTTCCAAAACACAGGTTTTTTGTCAATAAGAATCAGTTTGTTGTTGAATAAAACATATTTTTCTATATTTTCTTTATCGTAGAGGCATTTTAATTCTTTAAAATATAATAACATATTCCTGTAGAAGGCTGGAATTTGTTTGTCCAAGCTCTTATCATCATAATTGCATTTTATTAAGAATTCAATTCCACCAGATTTATCTAGAAAATGTTGAGGGATTTTCTTCCAGTTGCCTGGCCTGTCAGCAACAAGCCGACTAATCCAACTTAACCTCAGAGCTTTGTTTATCAGAAATATATTTGGCAACTTAATCCCACCCTTATCGATATTCTGATATAGCACCTCTCGTTTTATTCTATCCGGTTTATTCTTCCAGAAGAATTTGAAAATTAATTTGTTTACTTTTTCTAGTTCAGACCTTGGTGCTTCCAGCATGGACATAGAGTACACAATCGGACTGATTCCAAGCGCTTTTATTATTACTGCTTTTCCAAACATAGTTAGGTCCCTACTGCGCCACATATCAAAAACCGTTTGTATTTTTTGTACTTTGATCGTAAAATTTTGCTTCAAGTTTTTCTTTTTATCATATGAATGGTAAGTTCCCAGAATTCGAATTGTATCACAAGTCCAATTTAAGTTGAGGGGTTTAGCTTTACAATTTTTGTCTTTCCCTAACCAAACTGCTTTCGTTTTCCGTTCATTCAGACACAGTCCCGATAACTTTCCGAATTTATGTATCAGGGCAAGTGCGTTCTGTACAGAAAGAGTATCTGCACAAAACAGCGTTGTATCATCAGCAAATTGACTTAGCTTAATCTCCGTGTTAAAAATTTTGATCCCTTTTATGTTTTCCACTTTTCTTATTTTGTGAGCCAATATCTCCGCACAAAGGATGAAGAGGTAAGGGGAGAGAGGACATCCCTGTCTCACTCCCCTACTTACATTAAAAAAGTCTGTCATAAAGCCGTTGTTCAGAACCGCTGTTTGTGTGCCTTGATAAAATAGTGACACCCATCGCAGTATATTATCGCCAAAATTAAATTTAGCCATACAAAGTTTAATAAATGACCATTCCAAGGAATCAAAGGCCTTCTTGAAGTCTATAGCTACCAATATACCAGAGCTGTTGCAGTTGTCCAGATAGTTCATCACGTCATTAATAAGTCGGACATTTTCACCAATAAATCTTTCTTTTACAAAGCCAGTTTGGTCCTCATGAATTAAGACCGGAAGTAAAGTTTCAATACGTTTTGCAATGATTTTTGCTATTATTTTGTAATCCATGTTTAGGAGTGTGATAGGCCTCCAGTTTTCAAGAATAAGAAGATATTCATCATCCTTAGGAATAAGAGTAATAACACCTCTCTTCTGTGAGATTGATAATTCCCCCGCCTTAAAAGCTGCGCTGTAACTGTTTACTAAATCATCTCCCACTGTTTCAAAGAAAATATCATAAAATTCTTTTGTAAATCCATCACAGCCAGGGGTCTTATTAGAACTAAAGCTTTTCAAAACCTCTTTACACTCTTCTTTAGTAACCTGATGTTCTATACTTTCCCGCTGTTCATCGGTTAACTGTGGTATATTCAGATCTTCTACAAATTCGTTGAATTTATCCTCATTCAGCAAGGTTTTGGATGTGTACAGGTCTTCATAGAAACATTGGATTCGATTTAAAATCTCCTTTTCATCCACTAAAATTTTATCATCCATGACTTTAAGCTCTGCAATTATCTTTCTATTATAATTTCTCTTTTCGAGATTAAGAAAATATTTAGTAGGTTTTTCTCCTTGCTCTCTCCATCTTGCCTTACATGCATGCCAGTTTGGTTTCGATATTATCAGGGTTACTTTCAATAACCCTGAATTCTTCCAACGTGCCAAAAGGAATGATGGTGTCCATCTCTTCGGCATGTACTGCAACATTCTTGGTGGCGGACCTCCCGCCACCCTTGTTCACCTTTTCGATTATCCCTATGAGGAATGTGAAAATGAACTGGAGGACGTTTTTAACAATTACGGTGAAGTTAAGAGGGTGAGGCACCAGTCCTTCTCCTCCAACAAAGACATCTTCACAGGGACACGTCTGATCTCCATCGTCTTGAGAGGAAATTTGCCTCGCTCTGTTACCATCAATGGGTACATCTGTCGCATTTGGTACCGGGGACAGCCCCTGGTTTGCAACCTTTGCGCGGTTCAGGGACATCGTTCTGCAAACTGTCCAAACAAGGACAAATGCCGGCGTTGTGGCGAATCTGGGCATTTTGCTCGTGCCTGTCAAAAGGATAGTCGGGCTGGGCATCAGGATGGTCAAGATCATCCTCCTGAGGCCATGAATGTTGATCCCACTGCCCAGGATCCCTCTCAGAGTGCTTCTACCACTCCTCCCGCTGATGATTCGGAGTCTGCCAGGGGTGGCCATGCCCCTCCTTCTGACAATGCTTCTCCGCCGTCTCAGCCCAATGAGGGTCCCCCTCCTCATGTGGGTGAGAGTTCTCCCCCCGTGGTTGATCCTCCCGGCAACAGTGGGGGTCCTGCCCCCTCTGGGAGTGAGAACCCTTCTGTCGCCGCATCTGGGAGCTCTACTCCTTCTGTTGGGGAGAGACCTCCCCCTGTTATTTCGGTGGATCCTGCTCCCTCTGAGGGAGGGAGTCCCCCCCCAGTTGATTCTTTGGAGGAAAACTCTCCTCCAAATGTTTCTCAGAAGACCATTAATCTTTCGCCTCTTTCTGAGGCTGCAAATGTTAGTATCCAAACGGATGATGAGGATACTTTTGAGGATGCCTCTGATGAGGCAGACCACAACATCCAGGCCTTTACTTCCACGCCTCCTCCTTCATCCCCGGGTATTGTTTCCTCTTCTGAGCCTAGCCAGAGCATTTTGGCTGATGTTGCCCCTCAGCCTGATGCCTCCTCTGTTCCCAAAGTTAATGTGAGCTCTATCGATGGTGACCCCTCGTCCTACCTTGCGGACGATGAGGCCGGTATGGATACCTCTGGTGCTTCCAGGAAGCGTAAGACTTCGTCTGCTGTTTCGGGTGCCCTTCCCCCCAGTGACACCCAAAAGCAGCCGCGCAAGAAAAAGCCTTTAAAAGGTTCGGCTGTTCATGCCAACCTTCCTTCTGTTGTTGTGGATCGCCCTTCGTGGCGTTCTTAAATCCTTGTGTTTTTTCTGCCGTATTTCCTATCATGACTGTCTTTACCTTACCATCTTGTCATGGCGTCCTTTTTAACTCTGAATGTTAATGGGTTGCGGGACACCAATAAGCGATTAGCCTTGCTTCAATGGCTAAGCCATCTATCGCTGGATTTTGTGTGCCTGCAAGAAACCCACGTTTTGTCACCTGCTGAGTGTAATACCTGGTTCTCGTCTTTTGGTTATCTCTCTTTGGCCTCTCCGGGTGCCTCACATTCATGTGGTTCAGTTATTCTTTATAGACCCAGATTCTCCTTAACCAACTCTTGGATTGAGGATGACGGGCGTTTCTTGATGGCTGAATTCAAACATAATGACTCGATTTTTCGCTTGGTGTGTCTATACGCTCCAAATAGAAATCCTGACCGGGATGAGTTTTTCGCCTCTTGTGCATCTTCCGTAGACCCATCCGTTCCCACTGTTATCTGTGGGGATTTTAATGCTGTCCTCGACCGTTCACTGGATCGTCGTGGCTCTAACCCCTTAGACAATTCAAGGGAGAGTTGCTCTAATCTTGCTTCCTTGTTTAGTGACTGTTGTGTCGCCGATATCTGGCAGGTCCTTCATCCGTCTGTCTTTGGCTCTTCTTGGTCAAGGCGTGATGGATCGCTTGCGTCTCGTATCGATCTTATCGGCTGCCCTTATCCTTGGCTTCATCATGTGGTCTCCTGCGATCTTCTTCCGTGTCCTTTTTCCGACCATTCTGCTGTTTTGCTGGAATGTCCTATTCCCGAGCCTCTTCCTCGGGGCCCGGGAAGATGGAAACTTAATGTCTCCATCCTGAAAGATCAGGATTTCATTTCGGCGGTAACTGACTTCTGGGCATCATGGCGTTTAGCCAAGGCCTCATTTTGCTCCCTGCAGGCATGGTGGGACCGTGGTAAAGAGAAGATTAAGGGCATTGCTGTTAACTTTTGTGTGCGAAAAGCGCGTGACTCTAATCAGTCCCGTTCACTTCTTGTGAATCTTTCAAACCACCTCAAGGCCAAAATTGACCTCGGACAAGTTTCTCTGCTTGGCGTTTTCGAGTCTGTCCAATCTCGAATCGCTAGCATCGATCTTGCTGCTGCTAAAGGCGCGCAGGTTCGTGCCAGAGTCCGTTGGGCGGAGGAAGGCGAATCCTCTTCTAAGTACTTCTTTCGACTTGAGAAGAAACGTGGGGCAGATAATTGGATCCCTGCTATGAAAAGCTCAGATGGGGATATTGTCTCTGACATTTCTGGTATTTGTGACTCTTGGGTGTCTTTTTACTCTGGCCTTTTTTCATCCTGCCATACCGATCAGGCTATTCAGGACCAACTTCTTGATGCGCTTAGTCTGTCCTTGTCTTCGGATCAGGCGGCTTCGTGTAATGGTCACATTTCTTCTAATGAAGCCTTTGCCGCTCTCACTGGGATGGCTAAATCGAAGTCTCCGGGCTCGGATGGTCTCCCGGTTGAGTTCTATCTTTCCTTTTGGAATGTGATTGGGTCTGATCTGGTTGAGGTTCTCAATGCCTCTTTTGATTCGGGACTCCTCCCATCCTCCCAGCGTGAGGCTCTGATATCCTTAATCTTCAAGAAAGGTGATCGCCTTGAACACAAGAACTGGCGTCCTATTAGTCTTCTTAATGTCGATTATAAGCTGTGTGCGAGAGTCCTGGCTGGGAGACTCCTTAAAGTCATCCATGCTGTCGTAGCTCCCGATCAAACCTGCGGAGTGCCTGGTCGCTTCATTGGCGAGAATGTTGCTTTACTCCGTGATGTTGCCCATTATGCCTCTGAGTCCAACATCCCTCTTGCTATCCTGTCTTTGGATCAAGAGAAAGCCTTTGATCGTGTAGATTGGGACTTTCTTCTGGCTGTCCTACGTCGCATGGGTTTTGGCCCCTCTTTTGTCAGCTGGGTGAAGCTGCTTTACACCAATATTCGCAGCGCCATCGTGATCAATGGGTACATTTCGGACTCCTTCAAGCCCTCCCGTGGCGTTCGTCAGGGATGTCCTCTTTCACCCTTGCTTTACGTGCTTTCCATTGAAGTTCTAGCCGTCAACCTCCGTGCTCATCCTCACATCGTTGGTCTTCATTTGCCAGGCATTGCTTCTCCCCTGCCTGCCTTATCTTTGTATGCAGATGATACTTCCATCATCTCCACCTCTGACTCGGCTACTACAGCTGTTTTCGAGGTCTATTCTGACGTTGAGAAGGGTACTGGTGCGAAACTTAATCTTGGCAAATGTGAGGGTTTATGGCTCGGTGCATGGAGGGGTCGTGTGGACTCTCCGGTTGCCATCTCATGGACTTCCCTTAAGATCAAGGTGCTTGGTGTCTTTGTAGGTTCTGGCAACCTGGATGAGGCCAATTGGCGTCCCCGCGTTGATGCCGTGGAGCGTTGCCTCAATTCTTGGAGACCGCGCTCTTTGTCTCTTTCGGGCAAGGCGCTGATCATTAACGCTCTAGCGTTGGCTAGAATCTGGTATGTCGCGTCTTTGGTTCCAATGCCCCCTTGGGTTTTGTCTGAACTAAACAAAATTGTTTTTAATTTCTTTTGGTCTGGCAAGCGGGATTTGGTGACGCGGAACGTGCTTTTCCATCCATACGACTCTGGTGGTTTTTCAGTTGTCTCAATTCGTTTCAAGGTGCATTCTCTCCTTGCTCAGTGGGTTCGGCGCCTTTCTGTCAGCCCTAATGGATGGGTGTACCTTCTTACTTACTGGCTCCTTGATCGCTTCGGTGCCTCCCCGGCTGAGGTTTTCTCCCGCCCGGCTGATTTTCCCTCTGCTCGTCTTCCGGCTTTTTATTCATGCCTCCTTCAGGCATGGGAAGCACTTCGTGGGTCTGCCTCAGCTTCTAATTTAGTCATTGGAGATGGAGTTGCTGGTGGCCCCTTTTCTGTCACCTCTATGTCTTGTAAATCGTGTTATGGATTGCTCCTTCAACTTAATCCGGCTCAGCCACATTGTATCTTGAAGTTTGCCGCCTCCTTTGGTGCCCTTGACTGGTCCATGACATGGAAGTCCCTTCATTTTATGCCCTTGGATCGGCAGGTGTGGGACCTTAACTGGAAGATTGCTCACGGCGTTCTTTACACTGCTGAGCGTCTTGTATCCTTCGGCTATCAGTACCCTTTGTCTTGCTTTTGTGGCTATCACACTGAGTCGTTAGAGCATCTCTTTTTCTCCTGCCCGCTAGCTCAGAGCGGCTATGACTGGATTCAGTCCCTGCTTTTCCATGCTTCCCCGACTGCTCCGAGGATCAATGTGCGTCATGCTCTGTTTGGTTTTTCGTCTGATGACTTGCTCTGTGTTCCTAGGGTCTTTGCGTACATGCTTAATGTATGTAAGTTCTTTGTTTGGTGTCAGCGGAACGATTATCGTTTTCGTTCTAAGCCACCCAGTGCACTAAGCCTCCTGGCTCGGCTCAAGGACCGTCTGCGCTTCTTTTTACCCCTTTATTTCAAGCGCTTCAAATCTGCTCGTCGTCAGCGTTATTTTCTTCGTCAGTGGGGTGCCAATGGTGTGCTGGGTTCTATTCGGAACGCTTCCTTTGTCCCTTCATTCTGACTTCTCTCTTGTGCCAGTTCATTTTCCTATTCTAAAGTGTCCTAATCTGGACTTTTTCTGTTTTCGCTGCATGGTCGCCTTAGTTGGTAGTACTGTGCTGCTTCAAAATTTATGGCACGGACATCTTTTTGCGTTTTAGCTGCATGGTCGCCTTAATTGGCAGTACTGTGTTGCTTTTGCTTCTGTATTATTTGTCC